>JAULKM010099661.1:0-10784 GCA_032355605.1 Rubia tinctorum
TTTAACTATTCATTTAGTCAAAATTTCTTAACTTTGACCCCAAAATTGAATAAGTGTACAAGTATAAATATTATTGAGTGATATCTTGTTAGATTTGCTATAACATATATTTTCATAATATCATCTTTTTACAAGTTTTAATTATCCTTAATAAAAGATATTAATGATCAAACATTTTTTGAGTCAACTGCTGAAAGTCAAAGTGTGCAACTTGAATTGGGACAGAGGGAGTTGTTAATTCTTGTAAAATTAAAATTGATTGAATTGAACTGAAAATAACTTAACTATAGTTAAATTGAAAGGGAATATTGTTAACCTAATTAGTACAACTTAAAAACATCTCCAATGAAAACTTCCCTATCACTCTAAAAAGTAAGGGATACATTTAGTTGAGTTTTATAATCCACTACTATGTAAAAGGATACTTGCATATTTCTCCCCTTGTTTTTTTTCTCCCTCCAACTGCTCAGACTTGGTTTTTCTCCCTGCCTTTGGTTTTTCACGCCTCCACTGCCGCAAACCCCACGTGGCCGCCCACTCTCCCACCACCCTCCACCCACCCTCAGCCTCCCTCCACTCTCACCTCTGCCGCTGAAACTCGTCTCCGTCGCATCGAAGCGGGCCTCCGCCTTTGAACATGTGTTGATGTTGTTATTGTGTTGCTCGATTAAACTGTGTTGTTGTTAACTTGTGTTACTCCGGATCTAGCTTTGCTTTGCTGCCGGAAACCACAGGGCTTCGGCAATTTTTTTGGAACCTCGAAAATATATTCCAAATTCAGAACCTATTTCAAACCCTATTTAAAAGCGATTTTTGAACCGCCTTTGATCGATTTTAGTCAAAGGCAGGCAAAAAAAGGCACTTGAACCTTTTCCAATTCGATATAACCACCTTAAATCGAGGGTTTTCCACTAGTGTGACAAGTAGGGATAGCAGTAGGGGTTTTTTTTTATGGAGATCTGCCCATATCCGCGTCAATAGGGAGGGGATGAAGGTAATTTTGATGGGGATGAGATGAGTATGAGGATGAAAATGATACCCATCGTAGATAGTTGATATTAATTCACAATTGTATCATCCCGTCCCACTAGATCTGCTTTATACCAGTTAACTCAATATATAAAAAACTTCTATTATTACACGATGATCATATCTTACTCATAAGTTTTTTATGCAAGTACTTATTAAAATTTTAATATTTAAATTAGTAAAATAAAGTGAATTGCGGTATTTATGGAAATATAAGTGGAGTGCGTATAGTGGGTTTGAAGTGAGTAGCAAAATCCAAATATATAAAAGTCGAATGGAGAGGAGTGGGCTTTAATATTATACCTCCAAAATAGATTTAGATTTTTGTGTGATACACACTTGTCATCTTAATGAGAATGAGTTCAGTGTTTTAAAAAAAGACAATGAAATGATAGTAAACATCAAAATTCTAGTTGAATGTGAAGCTCCATACTCCCCCATTTTTCTATTTATGTCACAATAAGTTTAGGTGCTTGGATTTAGGTGAAGAAAATGAATGAATGAAATTGAATGTAGAAAGTAAAAAGTAGAATGAGTGGATGAAATTAAAAGAATTTTTCCAAAAATGGAAAGAGTGCCAAATAAAAGAAAATATTCATTTATAGTAAGTGTGCCATAAATAACAAAACAGAGGGAGTATTAATTAGAGATTACACACTTAACTAAATAATAAAACTCTAACTATTTGAAAAGTAAATGTAAAACATGACACGAAAATTAAAATGAAACTTGAAGATGCTAAAATAGTTATTGATTGGAGACAAATAATTCTACAATAAAAGAAACTAAATTGGCATAACTTACACGTAGACTAATTGTCTAATTCAGAAGATACGAACTTAATTAATTCTGCTTTCATTCGTCCGGCGGCAGTGCCCCAGTAAAATGAGGGGATTAAAATTAACACGGACGATTCTTAATTATTTCTTGGTAATTATAACCCAATAAATGGTAGAATTGAAATTAACACGGAGGATTCTTGGAAATCCACCTCTGAAATGAGGGGATTGGCTGCAATCATAAGAGATCATAAAGGATCTCTAATTAAATGTAGATTAGAGCTTCAGTAGTGTAAAACACCCTTGATGACAGAAATCATGGCCATTAATCTTGGCTATCAATTAGTAAAGGAAAAGAAGGTGAAGAGTTTATTACATTAGAAACTGATTGCAATCAGGACTAAGCTACATCCAATCAGGACTTTGGTCTAATGCGGATGGAGTTTTATTTTTGTTTTGACAAATCTGATTATGTGGCCTGACCTAGATATCATTCGACACAAGGGGTGAAGTTCGGTATACTAAGAAACACCTCAAAATTAGACTTATCTTTTGCGGCAATTGTATTGTCAGAGAAATAGTATGATTCAATCTGCTCGTTCAATCAACGGAACGTTTTTGTAAAGAATGATAGGACTGTAATTTTTTATTATTTTTAATCAACTAAGGTGGTCTTAATTTTTTTAAAAATTAATGTAAAAATAATGTTCATAATCTGTATAATTATTTCGTTTTACTAAGTGAACCGGAGGAAATATCTAGCTAAACCGTCATCTTTTTTGGAGACAAAGATATGTTATTCGGTTAATAGATAGTTACAATGAATTCCCTGAGCGTGCTCATGAGCTAAAACCTCCCTTCTTAGTTCTCTCTCTCTCTCTCCTATTCTCGTATTTCCCTTTCACATGAATATTTATGCATGCTGATGTAACAGAAAAATTGAGGAATTGAAATAAATTGATCAAATCTTAACCATTAATTTTATTCAAATACAAAAAATATAAAACTTTAACTAAAACAAACGAACATAAAAAAAATAAGACACTTGCATAAAAACGAAGGGAGTAGCTACTCCCTCCGTCTCAGGGGAATCTGCACACTTTCATTTTTTGGCTGTCCCAGGCAAATCTGCACACTTTCCTCTTAAAGAAATATTCAACATCCTAAAAGACATAATTACCCTTAATATCTTAAAATTTTAGTCGATACACCACAACTTTCATAATCCCTAATTGTTATAATGCCCACCCCCATCTCGCCTCTTTTTGCCGCACCGCCACCCCCCCCCTTTAACTCTCTGCCACCACTGGCTTTGCACCGCCACCAACCCTCCTTTTACCCCGCAATCGTCACCCCTTCTTTGCCATGCCACCGCCACCCCTCATTTGCTCCGCCACCGCCACCCCGCCTTTTGCCCCTTCACCACTCCTTGCTCGACCACCAGTCTTTTCCCTTTGCCTTCGCCACCACTCATTTTGCTTTGCCTCCTCCCTTTCGCCGCCACCTATCTCCGCCTTCCCTCGCCTCCACCACCATACTTCCCTCCCTGTGGCTCCGCCTCCTCCCCTCCACTCGCATATGCCTTCTCCTTCCCCTTCCCCTTCCCCTCGACCCCCTTCTTCCAAATCCACCGCTTCCTTTTTCCGAAGCCACTGTCCTTTCTTCCAGACCCACCCTAAATTCTTCCCTTACCTCACCACCCTCGAGTCAGCGACATGACGACGTTCATCACTCGCCCCCAAGTCAGTGATGCAACGTCATTGCTCAATAGATGACAGAGATAAGCGGATAACGGAGAGGCGGATGACGGAGATAAGTGGACATTTACTAGTGGAAACCATGCCTATGAAAGGTAGTTCCATCGGACCAGAGAAGTCGCTTTGGGAGTGACTTTTCTGCTCGTTCCTTTGATCCTTTATGATCAAAGGTGGTTCCGGGAACTGCCTTTGATTTTTATAGGAACCGCCTTTAATTGGTTCTGATATCGGAACATATAATCCGACTGTCGGACTATAGGTTCAGTTCCAAACGTGGAACTCACTATTCGACTGTCGTATACTCTAGTGTTTATGGTTTCGATTGAGAAACTAATTTTTAAGTCCCGAGTGTGGAACTATTGCTCAAACGGCAGCAGGAGAAATATTGTTACGATCGCTAAACATAATCAGGCCTTCACGATTCGTTCCTCCTTCAAGGAGCAATTCTGGAATGACACTGGTATATTGATGAAGAGGATGCATTTTCTAGCGACGCAGTACTGAGTCCGGAACTATTTCTGCTGTTCATGTGTCGATGGACAGATTTTAGTTTCTCAATCGGAACTACGATCAGACAGTATGGTAAAAAACATAATTTTCATTACAAACCGGCTTTTCAATAGCCTCTACAATCAGATCCAAATTGTACAAAATACAAGTGATGATGACACTAGATATAAAAAATCTATAGACTATGCTAACAATGTAACAATCTATAGATAGGAATAGAAGCCATCAAAAATCTATTCCGCACAACAAATTCATCTAGAATACTAGTCTCTCATAATACCACATTGGGATTTCCAATTGAAGAGGCGCGTGAGTACACGAGATGCCTAGCCAAGCAATTTCTACCGCTATTGATGTCATTTTGCGAATAAGGCTTGACAATTTTTGAATTTATTTGTGAAACAACCAAAGTTACCAAATAAGAATTGGGACGACATGTTACATTGCTTAAAAACATTATCGAAATACTTATCATAAAAACCCACTTCTTCGATCTCTAGGTAATTTTCACGCACATGTATGACACACTCCGCTGCATATAGCATTATTTGCTTGTTTCTTGTACTAATAAATACATATAATTACAATAACTAATGACTAAATAGAATTTTGCGACATAGAAAGATAATCACACCTTGATTTGTATTAGGTCCAATCCCTCATCACCATTATTCCCCCGACCTTCGATAGAGTCACCCAATATTTTAACGAATGCATCGGATGGTTGGTGGTGAAGAGGATCCATCCAGTAAATGTGCTTCTTGTCGGGGACTACAAATATTAATCACCAATGGTTCCTACATTAATGGAGAAAAATATTTAAAATAATGTATTCATGGATTAGTTTTAAAGACATGAGCGTGTATCCATCACCTTTCAATGTACGGTGAAACAAATAATTTTTTATCCGTTCGTCAAAGACTTTTTCAAATGTAGTCAACCCTCTCCTGAATAGTTCACCCGATTCCTTGAGTAAACACCGGGCACATATATCCTATCCAACCGTTGTTCTTTTGGTTAGAAAAATAATACATGTACCTTCGAGATGGAATTGGATGTCATCAATTAGGAAAAATGCTCACAAATTTTAAAAACCTGCACGAAGCAAAATGATGAACGACTTACAATAAGTATATGGTCATTATCGTCCGGTTGACTTGGTCACACCTCCATAGATCTTCAAACTCAGTCCATCATGCGATGATTTCTCGCCTCTGACCGAATACACATTCATTACCCGAGAATAAGTAAGTTGAGTTCCTCCTGTGTTTGACCAAGAAATCATATGAGACCCTTACAAAATGTGGTGACTTTTTAATAACCTGTGCCCGGGTGATATGGGGTTTCGTAGTCTTTTCTGCCTCGACGATTGGCTTAGATATTGTCATTACTGTCTCCTTAAAATGACAATCTTTGATGGGGTCCGCGTAAATGAGGCATCGAGGCCATAGAAGGAACATTCCCTGTGCGGATCCCATTCGCTTGTAGTCGTCTTCCGCAATTGCTAATGGGACTTTGAGGATCTTTGAGTTTTCCATTGAAACTCTATAAATTCCATCACCAATTGGAACAGAATAATGATGCATGCTTGACTCATGTAGAATTCCGTCGTCAACGTGTAGTAGTCTACCCTTGTCACCTCGGTCAATGTATAACCCACACAAATGCGATGTCTACATTGCGAGGGAGAACATACATATTGTAAGATAAATTTGTAATATAATACCTATGAATGAAATAATTTAATTCAACCAACCTTGTTTGGGGTCGACACAATGACATTGTCAATATTATTTTCTTAATGTGTGGGGGATCAAGAATTGGTTTTTGGTTCATCTCCACTTCTCCCGGCGAGTGTCGTGATCCTTAGATGGTGGTGTCTAACCGGGTGTCAATTCATCCAAGTTCTCGGGCAAAGGGAGCCCCATGTGCTCAACCAACTTTCGAATCAATAATTATTGTTGCTCTATCCGCTTGCTCTAATGAGGGCTTCCTTTTGCAAGACATGGACTCTCTATGGTTTAGTTCGATCGTAGGTTCGAAAAATCCCAAATACCTCTCTTTGAGACAAAAATAATCCCATTCCTCTAAACGACCATGATGTTCGGGTTTATTTATTGCCTCACAAAGGATATCGTGCTTACCCGATGGAATGAATCGCCCCTCCAATTAGTCTTGTTTTAACTTTGCCTTCACACGAAATATGGTTCCATGAATAGTAATTAAATGAAATAATACACCCATGAAATAAGAATGAATAGATGATCACTCGTTGCGCGACTTTGACGATCGGAGGATTATCGTACCCATCCTTTTTATTTTGTCGGCTCCTCAAGAAGAGATTACACTTATCTATCTCTTGCACATCGGTCTGAGTGACCAACGACCTTGCCTCTTCCTCGCTCATCCCCCCATTGATGGTAATTTTAACATCTATTTCGAAACATTCATTCACTATTTCTAGGGCCTCTAATCCATATCCACCGCCAGATTTTTCGATGAGGTGTTTTATTTTTCAATGCATTACTTTGTTTATCCGCCCTTGTGCCCTAGTTTTTAGGATGTCACAATCAATTTAATATCTAAAGACAAATAAAAAATAATTTAAATCGCTTACATTTTCCTCATTATCCAACTTTCTCCTTTTACGAATTTCCCAACTACCCGATTGAATATGCATATAGGTCAACCATGGACGATCACCCTTTTTTCTCGAGAATATGTAATCTCTACAATATGTAGTTGTGTTCTCTCTAACTCTTTGACAACATAGCCATTGCTTTCTTCTTCAAATCATCCAAATTCGGACAATCAATCTCAAATGTCCTCTACAATATATATATATATAGAAAATCAAAATCAAATACATGTACCTCAATTTATATGAACCTTAGACGTAACGATAACGGTAGAAGCATAAACAAAGAAAGAAATGCTAGTGGGTACCTTGCATTCCGTCCAAAAGACATATTTTTATTCTTCAGGGACCTCGTTCCAGTTATCGTACTTGATGTCGACCCTTGTTCTACCCACTTTTCCTACCCAACTCAACCACTTAGAACGTTCTTCGGACAAACATTTTCCCCATTGGTCGAATGTTAACAATGTTGACTCCTTTCTTTCCATTCTACATTCTAAATTTCTATAGTGTGTCCTAGCTACGATGACTTCCGCCGACCCCTCCTTTTCGTCATCTTCATCGTCAGTTATATTGGAAAGTCCCTCAAGCAAACCCGTTGATTCTTCTCGAGCCCTTTTCCTTGAGATTATAGTACCTATGGACAATCAATGTATTCCACTTGGAAATCACTATAACACGATAGAAGACAATACTAAATAGGAAACTATACGTGGATCATAACAGCACACACCATCTACATATATCTTAGGAATAAATTTAAAAGAGTTTGTCATTCATAAGCTAATCACATTAAAAAACAACACCAGCACTTTTATTTGTACCTTTCCAACAATATTTGAGGACTAGATGTTGAAATGATGAAGGGAGACCATTAGCTTCACCTTGTGAAAACCCTACCCAAAATCATAGCTTCTTCATGTTGATTCTTCGGAGAATATGTCTTAGAGATGAAGAAAACTAGGGTTTTAGGATATTTAGCAATGAGAATGAGAATGTATGAGACATTTGTGAAGAGTTTTGAAGAATAAGGCGTTTGGAGTATTTTTGGAGGAAAAAAATGAGAGGAAACTCGTGCTAAAAACAAATGGGTATTATTTACCCATTTGAAAACTGCCTTTACTGCCTTGTTTACTTTAAAGCCAGGAAATGTGTTTCGAACTCGGAATGGTTATCGGAGAAACTGTTCCGTACTCAAAACTACATCTTTTCTATGTCAAATACAGCAAACTTTGTTCTGAGCTCGGAACTCAGTCTCCTGTATTTTTAAAAAATTGGGGATATGGTTTCATGTCCAATTCTACAAACCCATAATCCCAAAATTCCAATTTCTCATGCATTTGTGAACTCGTAACCCCATCAAATTATTCTCCTCAAATTTACTAGACAATGGGTCCAAGATATTGCGGTGGTAAAACCGGTGGTGGACGTGGGAATGCGTCAACGAGTAGTCACAACTAACTCCGGAACAAGTCGAATCCCCAAAAAGATTCTTCAATCCGGGTGTGGCATTCAATCACAAAAAATGCACTAACCCTAAAATTATTTGTGCATCGGATGTCGTGCCACTAGGTCTAGGGCATTTGCTTAGTAAGTTTGAGGCATCGGGTTTTAACAAGTTACTCCTCTTAGAAGACCCGTACATTACGATGAGCTCCTACAATTTTATGCTAATTTAGAATAGTTTGGTAGTGATAAGGACCAAACAATCGCAAATGGTGTGACAATACTCGTAACAAAGTATTCCATAAATGATGCCTTAGGTTGCGAGTATACTGACCCTAGTAAGTTGAACCCTGTCGATGAGGGAGGGCCTATAGAAATTTCCATCAATAGAACTGCCCGGTGGCTATGGCTAACAAATATTTCACTAGGTTGGGTTCGGGACTGGGGAAGGCAGAGAGCTACGATGTGGGGGTGTTGTCTGCTGAGGATAGGTTGGGTTATGAGTGGATTTATCAAAATATTCTACCACCAGGGGTTCATGCATGTGAGCCTACAATAAGAAACCTCATGTTATTCCACTACGTGATGGAGAGTGTGAAGCTTAACCCAGGCTATATGATTTTAATGTATATGTTGAAGGTCGCGGAGGGTAAGAAGAAAGATCTTCCATATGGTGGCTTGATCAAGAAGTGGAAAGTTGTGCTTGTTGACACACCATTGTGGTTAGAGTACTATGATGAGGCCTGGCTCGACCACAAGCATTTGTGCATGAACAATGATAGTGTATATGTGCATCGCACAATTCCCGAGGCATCTGCTAGGGCAGAAAAGAGAGGGAGGGAAGCCTCGATGGAGAAGGCAGAGGCATCTTCATCTCGTGAGTATTGACAATTTTTCAATTTTAAATATAATCCATTTTAAAGTTCCCTTAATATGTTTTTGACAACGGTTTGTTGTATTTTGTAGGTAGTCGGGGTTCGTGGATAAGTACCTTCAAAAGGTACATGTTATGTCTTCAAACTGAAGTCAGTGCCGCTAATGCAGAACTAGCCGCGACCAAAGCTAGGCATGGAAAATTCATCGAATCAACTGGACTCCATAATGTGCTCAGCGACAATGAGGGTAGGCCAACTCCAAGCCCAACTATTCAGAGGACGATGAGACGGAGACCGAACCCGCTAACGACGGAGATGCATACCCTGAGAATAACGACACCAAAAATGAAGAAATGTTAAGTTGATTGTTGATGGATTGTGAAACATTTTGTTCGGATGTAATAGTTTAGTGTTTGGCAACCTTCTATTTAGGATATTTGGCGTTAATTGTTTGAATGACCATGAACTCGCTTCTTCTATTTGGTTTAGATATTGTTCTTCAAAATGTATTCAAGTCTCCCATAATCTATTTGTTTTAGGTCATACATTTATTAGTAGAACTGAAGGCAGTATCTGATGAAATTACCATACTTCACGAGTAGGTTCCGATAGTGGAACTCAATCTTTTCTTTAAAAATGGCTTCCAAAAATATGTTCAAAACTAGGAACCCAGTGTCAATAAGTTATGCTATAGAAACAAATGTCAACTGTTACGAGCTCGGAACATGAGTTACGATCTCTTTTGCATATTCAGGAACCAAACTGGTCATGTTCAACTCTCGTTGTCTTTAATTTCCCCCCAAATATGAGTTACGATCTCGGAAGACGTTCTGAGGCACATAATGAAACCACAAAAATATCTATTACGAGACCGAAACATAAGTTTCGACCTCATATTCATTTTCAGGAACTGAACTGGTCAACTTCAACTTCCTATGTCTTCAATCTATGTTTTCCAACTATTAGTTACGAACCCGGAAGACTACCCGATGAACATTATGAAACTACGCAAGTATATTTTACGAGATTGGACCAAACTGATTATCTTCTTCTTTACCTTTTTTCCCTAAACCATTTTCAAGCCCGGAATAGAATATGACCCCCATTAGGAAAGCACGAAATACCGGTTACGAGTCTGGAACCTAAGTTTTGACCTCTTATGTTATTTCAGGGAACAATTTGCCAATCTTGACGGTTTGATTCTTTTTTTGATAAAACCCAATGAAAGGTCATGACATGATTCCGAAGTAAGAACTAAAATTCGGGCCTATGATAAATGCCACGAATTTGTTCCGAGTTTTGAACCATTTGTCCTATATAAAAAAAACCCAAATCTGGGTAGACCAGAATCATTTTATCTAGAGGAACTCGAAATAGACCAACGTATTTTGTATGATATAATAGCTCGGTCTATAGTATCCACTCCCGGTCACATCATCGAGCCAAATTACTTGACTCTTATATTGTTCTACCATGTCATTGAGCGGGCTAAAGTTAATCACGGATGTGCAATTTTTAAGCACATGATGTGTGTAGCTACATCGAAGAGATTAATCAAGAATCTGCCTTATGGCAACTTGATTATGTTGATCTTGTGCGGTGTGAACGAGTTGGCTTTTCACAGTGAGGAGAAGAATTGCAAGTACTTTGACAAGCAGTACTTTTTGAAGAAAAAATTGATACTGTATGAGAACAAGTGGTGTGACCGAACGATAGATGTGACCGAACCTCACAAGAGAGCAAGGGTTGA
>JAULKM010099662.1:0-10782 GCA_032355605.1 Rubia tinctorum
CCGGCGACCATTTTTGGACCTTCATTAAAGCCCCTCCAAACGACCATTGGGATTTCATCCAGCAGCGATGAAAATCCTCAATTTCTTGAAACCTAATGAGGATATGCCGGTGGTCGAGTGATCCCAACTGGTATATAAGGATTATCTATATGTCTTCTTCATCCCTCTGGCACCAATCAATAACTAAAATACAAAGTTTTATGTGAAATCTTCTCTTAGTGAGAACGATTAATTAAGGTGTAATATTTTGAAATTTAATTAAATATGAGATTTTAAATATAATCTAAGAAAATTTGGGAGAGGGAGGAGGGATTTTGGTACAAATATCATTTTTTGGGATGTTGTGCATAAATAATTGGGGAATTAATAATTCCAGTTCATAAAAATCTTGCTGATCAAGAATTTATTTTCAAGACTTGATGTTTCAACCAAACCTTGTGATGTTTTTTCATAAGCATTTTTCTACTAAAATAATGAGTTTATTGTTAAATTTTGATCTTTTATAGTAAATCTAGTGTTTGCATGTTAATTTTTTGATAGTTTATACATGTTGACACTAGTTAGTGATATTTTATCATCTTAAATTTAATTTATAATTTATACTTTATTTTGAATTACTGTGTTAGTTTTCTGTGCGTCATTTGAAAAATTAATATTTACATTTCTTTTTTAATATTATATTTTAATATAATATATTCTTTGATGTTTCAACGGTGCAAATTTACAATGATGTTTTACTTTTTTTCTCATATCAATGTTACACTTTGGTGCAATCTTTATTGTTTTAAAATTTACATGTGTTTTCATTTAATGTTTACCTATTCTAATTTGATGCGTCTGTACTCATTGTGTGTTTTAGTATTTTACATGTATGTTAGTGTTTTATTTGATACTTAACTATTTTGATGTGTGTTTTTAGCGTTTTCATTTGATATTTAATTATTAAGTTAATGTGGATATTTTAATATTTATATTCGATGTTTAAATATTCTTATTTGATTTATGTTTTTAATATTTGATTTGTTTGAATATGTTTATTTTGTATGTGAAGTATTTTATTTGATGTTTAACTATTTTAAATTGATGTTTAATGATTTAAATGCGAAAAATAGAGCAGCAAGAAAATTTGATTCGGAAGTTGGTCAAGCACACCGGCCTCCCTTTACCCAAAAATCTAGAATATCTCACTAGCGATTGGGAGCCACCATCAAGAGGATCTCACCATTCTTCAGGCGATATTGAGGTTAATCGCGAAACCATACTCCCGAAGACAATCAAAGAAAATAATCATGTCATCTTATCCAGCAAAGAAAAGGTAATAACATTTCAAATTTATTATGTATTTTTTTTGCATGTGGAGTGACTAACCATTAATTATGAAATGTAGCCTTCATATTTATGCAAACTTTTTTTTTGAAATTGGTGATAAGATAAGAACGCTACTATAGCCGATGGTATTCTTCATGAAGTAATAAGGCATCATCACTCAAAACCAATTGCTGATGGAATTTCTAGGATATCCTTGGATAAACCGTTAGTCCACAATGCTAATTTGCCCTTCTGAGAAGGAGAATACAAGACTATGGGACCCGCTCAAGGCATGTTTCTCCTTTGGCCAAGGCGGTTAATTTACACAGATCCTACAAAATACGGGCATTTGAAAGTGAACCAAGCAACGACACCGAAGAAAAGTTTACCCACATTGAAGGTTGAGTTGGAACCGATGTCAAGAGTAAATATAAGGAAGGAATGTCTGGTTTTTGTCTGCACATTGTATGACGAGATCGCCGAACACGAACGCAGCTCTACATAAACATTTTCGGGCAACGAATGTGTTTTTGGTTAGAGCCAATATATCATCGCAATGTGGAGTGACTTTGAGGAGTTTTGGAGGTGTGACCAAGTCAACTAGACCATAATATCACTATTACTATTGTAAGCTCAACTTTGTTCTTATTAACTTAGACGGTAAAATTTACTCGTGCTTATCATTTTACATATCTTGCATAAGGTAAATGTACTACTTTTCCAATCAAAAATACAAGGGATGGGTAGATTATTTGTGTTTGGTATTCACTCAACAAATTGGGTTTTCAAGGGCTGAAAGGATTGAATATGTGCGCAAATGCCTCGGGCGACACGACAAGCAACTATTCATTGCACCTTTAATTGAGAGGTGATGGTTTTCCTACTCTAATTGTTTTAAATGTTGATGAGTAATTTAATTTGGGAAATTAATGGTTACATGTCGACATTTCATTGTAGGGACCATTGGAGGTTGATATTGATAGTCCCAAGTGAGAAGCGTGTATATTGGATGGATCTGTTGCACTTTCCATCATCCAAATCATTTGTAGACATTTTGGAGAATGCACTGAATGAGTCTAGTGTCACGAAAAAAATCAACGTAGTCCAAATCAAGGAGTAATTTTCTACTAATATTTTTTTTCAATTTTTTATGAAAATGAGTTAGTTTATTCATAATTCATTCTTTGCAAATAAGTACAAAAAAATAATAAAAAACATGGGAATACGGCTATTACGTTATGTTATACGCAAGTGAGTGTGTCAAAGATGTTCAGTTGGATTACGTGGAAATTGATAAGGTAAGTATTAAATATACTTGCACACTAGCCTTAGTAAATTGATTAACTACTCAACAACCCAAACTAACAAATTCTACTATGATAACCATAGATTTTTTTTCGAGAGACTACAAGCCATATTCACAAAATGACATCGATCATGCGAGAAATTGTTTGGCCAGTCATCTATTTCATGTGTGCTTTGCAACTCTTGGAAAACATAACGTGGTAGTATGCCCCAAATATCAACTTCATTGACATGCTTTATATGGAATAGATTTTCGACATATTTTTATTCCTATCGATAGATAGTTGTTTGTATAGAATTGTCTATAGGTTTTTGTTAAATCCCTAATAAGGTAGTGGGTTAATTCTAGGAAAATTATATTATAGGTGCGGAATAGGATTTGCTATATTCTATTCCAATGTATAGACAGATGTTATTTTAGCTGTATCTATACATTTTTTGTTTTCCGGGCGATGCATTTTTAAATTTTTGGCAATTGGATTCAGGTTATTCAGGCTAACATTGAGGTTTTAAAAAATTACCTTCAGAGTTAATTATACTTCAAAATTCATAACTACTCTCCTTTTGTTATACTATTTCCTCCGACTTTGCTTTCCGAGTTTGGAACTTTTCAAAAAAAATCATGCAATTTTTTGGCTGAAAATCCAGGTTCGGTCCGAATTATCAATCTGAATCCAAAAATCCAACGTCCGACTAGCCCCCCGATGCAGGAACTTCAACCTCAAAATACTAGTCCCGATTTCAGAACTGGGATTGTACTGAATAAAAGAAAATAAAAATAGTTACAATAATTAGGACGGAAAAGGGAGGGAACGTCGGAACAAGTCCGATAGTTTTTCATTCACCAGAACCAAATATTTGTTCCGAAATCTGAACAATTCAGTTAATCCCACAAACTGGAGGTTGTTACGAGTTCGGAACTTAATAAAGGCAATTCTTCCGCCCTTTCAAAGGCGGAAAAGAACCACCTTCTCTGGTCACATTTAAAGGCGGTTCTCAACACCGCCTTTGATCGTAGAGGATCGAAGGCGGAGTCATAGAAGTCACATACAAAGTGACTTCTCTGGTCTGTTAGAACCGCCTTTAATCGCCCCACTCTACACTAGTGAGGACACTTTTTCCGAGACTTTCTCCTTTAAAACATTATGGTCCAAAACAGATCATAATACAATACTGTGCAAACTTATAAAAATCCGATACACACTGGAATTTTATGTCAAGAAAAAAACATGTTCGCTGGGGAAAATTTGATGGTGATGCCACGACGAACGCATAGAACGCATAATTATAGAGAGAGGCATGTATTAGAGCTGCAGAATAAGCTCATACAAGTGTTACAGGTTCTACAAGTTAAGTTCATATAAGTTCTGCAGATTAAGTTCATGCAAGTTCACACAAATTATAGAGGTTCTACATATCAAGTTCATACAATTTCTGCAAATTAAGTTCGTGCATCCACACTTTTCCTAGAAGTTCAAGTTCATCAGAACCTGTAAAAAAAATATAAAATGAAGAGTTGAGATAAGCAACAACAACATTTCAGTAGCAGCAGTAATCTCACAGGAATTATCAACTGTGAAAGCAAGTCCGCCTGGAGCAAAATTCGAACAAAAATTAAATTTGAGGGTAGAGAAATCGGGGATGGAGATGACTGAGAGGTGGGGAGTTTAGAGCATTCACAATGGTTGCTCCTTAACCAACTTTCATTAATAAGGAGCACTCCTTATTTAAAGAGGGTCATTGTGGAGTTTTAAGAACCACTCCTTAAAAGGTTGTATTCCTACCGCTTTAGACAATGCATGGTTCAGTGTGAACACTACCTTTTTAGAAGAGCATGTCCCTCATAAGGAAACTGGAAGACTGGATTGACCTATCATTGAACTAACCATATCCAATAAGGTGTCATTTATCCTTGCAGACACACCATTCATTGAGGTGTTCCTACAGGATTCAGTTATGAATCACATTCTCTTTAATGGTCAACAAATTCTTGACATAAATATTCACCACGTTAATCCAATTTAAGTGTTTCAATTTTATTTCCAAGTTAATTCTAAACTTCATTCTAAAACTTCTTAAATTTCTCAAAAGAATCAGACTTGCCTCACATCGAGCGGACAACTATATCCACTCAAATTGTCAGTGAAGTTAATGAGTCGTGAATCCACATCTTGCAGTTGAACTCATTGGTCTACAATACACGTTGTTAATAATACCCAATTGTTCACTTGCTCCATCACTCATCACTATTAAGGGTGATTTTATCATTTTGCCATCACAATATTTGCAGGTCTCAATCAACTCATAGTCAAATTATTATACAGTTCCCTCACACTGGAGTCACTGCATGCACTTTATGTTCATGTGGCCAAATCAACAATTCCAGAGGTACCCCGAACTCGAATAATTTTCTTTTTTGCCCTTTTGATATTTTTGTCATAAACTTGGTCATCCATGTCAAGCAAATAAAGAAAATTGTCTAATTTTGCAAAACCACAACACATCCATTTAAATTATAATAACCATTGATTCCCATTACAATGGAAAACCTTCTGTCCAACACAAAATGGTGAATGTGTTTTTGCAACACAGATCAAAACAACTATTATATGATCCTGTGTAAGCCCAAAAGGTATTGATAGACTGTAAGTTCCTACGGTCAACGGAGCAACCCTTGCTTCATTTCCCTCATGTAGCTTGACCTCTCATTAAGCTTAACTCCTAATTTTATCTCTCCACATATTTGAAATTGTGAGAAACACATATGATATCCAATACCCATTAGTAGAGTTATTAACGACAGAGACTGTCTATGATGTATAAAACTACAATGTCACTTACTCCCCCATTCTCTATCCTCTAAGAACTAGGGGACGGTATCCTTTCTAATGGAATGTATCATTGCAGTAGAAGTATTGGGACATATCAGACTAAACAACTGTCTGCTTCCTAGTGGTATGTTGTGTCTTAGGTGCATGGTACTATGGTTACCCTTGCCCCATCCCACTTCTTCATTCCTCCATTTCTAATTCAGGTCCCTTTTTCTTCTGCACCAATAGAACCTTGTTCTTGGTCTCAATATTGTCACTTGACTCGGCATATTTTAAGTATCTCATGAAACTTAGTCAAAATATTTTCCTTTCCACTTAAATGGTTCCAAGCCATCATAGAGTGAATAGAGATAGATATCAGGGGCCAACTCTCATCCATAGACAAAATCAAGTATCTCCATGTTATCAAATGATCCAATCATTTTCAAAACATGAGATCCCACTAGTTTTCCTTTCTTGACATTATAATCAAGAATGGACTAAAAAGTCTCAAACCTCTCAACCCTGGCCTACTCCTGAATCATATCTCAAGGCTCCAGAAGTTGTAAGTATTTGAGTTCAAAACTTGTCTTGCAATTCTGGACTCATACTATTCAATATAAGACACTTGACATTGGGGCTTTGAATATCAATGATATACTTCTTATTTTCTTGCATTAGAACTATAATAAATTTCCTTTGCCAAGCAATGTCGTTCACTTCATCCTTCCAAAGGATCGAACGTAGATGAGAAGAGTTGTTGTTTGTTGTCATACATGATTGCTACAATATAAATAAATGCAATAAAAATGTTCACATGGAATAACTTGAAGAAAATCATACAAGTCTTATTAGAAGTTATTCAATGTTTTATTCTATCCAAGTTGGTTTCATGAATAAAATGATTCCAAGTTCCTCAAAATCACAAGGACTTAAGCATGCTTTGCCTTGTCTCAATTTTTTTGATTTTAGGTAAGCAATCTCATTGATAATAGTTATGCTACTACTCTTGGTCGATAGGGTACAACCAATGTACTACCTATCTCCTTTTGCCTCAACATCTGAGAACCCCTCACTGATATTGACGAGCAAACCAAAACTAACACATAGACCCCCCTCACTAGGTCTACTTGCATTTGTCCCAAGATTAGAAATGTCACTATCACTTTGGCAAAATCTATCACTAGTGATCGCGAGCTTAATGGTGTTCTTGTTTTGGAAAGGCAAATTATTAGTCATTATTGCTTTTGGGAACGTGGTTTGTTATGTTGGATTGATCATTAGTGAGCTAACTTAATAATCATGTCACGCACATAAACCAATTGCATGCATTTATAATATAAAAGCAATAAATAAATGCATCTAAAATGATACTAGCATGTCTCCCTAGTTTTGACAAACTCTTCATGATGTCCGTTGGATCTCATCCTTAATTATTTTCATTTGCCACATTTAATAATTCAAAATTACTAAATAAACTAAGTATATTAGACAGTACATATACCAAATATAATTAATTTAACTAATTTATAAAATTATTAACTTTAATTATATTACCTAATATTTATTAGTCTAAATTCATAAAATAATTATAATTAATAATCAAACACATCCAATGCCTTGATTAATAAAAAAATTCATATTTTATTTTAATTAAAATTACTCCCATTCAAAATCACATTATTAAAAATATATATGATTTTAAAAATAAATTTATACTTTTCGACGGGTACTGCCCGATCCAATCAGATCTAACCGGTCCAGTCAGATCAGACCTGGTCTGGTCAGCCCAACTAGACCAGGCCATGTGGTTACTTGCCTCTCTGATCGACTTTCCGGCCCAGCTGGCCCAGCTCATGAAATTAAGCTGAATTTAATTACCCTGCCAATTTAATTTTTGCCCAACAACTGATTTCAAAGAAAAATAAAATATTGCCCAGCAAACAAATCCTAACTTTAGCAGATGTCGCCTCCAGGGTGCCACAGTAAATCTGGTATCATGAACAGTAATATCGACGAATAATCAGTGAAGAGTATCAGCGGACATGAGCAGTAACCGGTCGTAAATAGTTTTTTTTTTAAAAATCTGAGTGGCTTTTAATCATATTAAATCATCCAATAATTAATTTTATTAAACCATGAATACAGATCTAAACACCATATTATATAAATATGATGTCGGGCGAATGACGGCGAAAATTGAAGAAGTGACGGATCACCGTAAAGATTCGAGACGGTTTTAAACGTAACTTTTGCGTTCAGAGTCATAATCAGGTGAGGTCGGATGCGTTTGAACCGTCTCAAAACGGCAATTCCCGGATGCATTGGAACCCAAAATACCCGATGCGTTGGGGTCCGTTTCGCCATTTGAGCTCGTTTAAGACCTCAAAACGACAATTTACTGTGCTTGAGTGTTTTCCAATTTTCTTTTTATTTTGAAATTTCCTTTTTTATTATTCCAGAGTTTCATTTTAGTATTTAGAGACCTCTTGTATTATTCGGATATTTTATCATTCATAATGCTATTTTTCGAGATTATTTTCTCTATGGTGGATTCCAGAACCAAAACCTAAGGTTTATGTTTGCAGACCTTAATTGTTCTTCAAAATTCGTGCTTGTGGATCTCTTTAATATTCTGACTGCTTCAAAATCTAGTTCACATATTTTCTAGATCAAACTAAAACATGCAAGAGACTCTGATATCACTGTAGGGAATTGGTTAAATATAATTTAGCCGAATATCAATTATTTAATCTTGAAAATCATACATGTATTTAATTCGAATGTATCTAAGAATTTAGATTACTTTTGAAGCGTGCTTTACCCTTGAATTCGATCAACTACGGAGACGAGAATCCCATTCATGATTTCTATATATGTATCCACCCAGTACGATCGGATCGCCTACACCGCTATCAAATTAGAACGTTGATCAGCAAGCAAAAACATAGTCTTTCTTCTTCTCTTTACAGTGAGATTTATTTTCTGAGAATTGGTTGGATTATTTTGGTTTCTGTCATTCCAGGCGGTCAGAGTTCTAATAATGTCATCCTAAACATTTATGTAAAACAATCTATTTATACAAAATAGTCATTAATCCAAGAAATCATAATCCAAGTCAATTTGGGCCTAGCCTAATTAGAATTAATGAGTTCTAAAGTCAATTCTCATTAATCACTAATGGACTCCTAGCCCAAATCATGTTTTGTGTGTGACCCTATTGGTTCTGTCATAATACATTGCAAACCCAATACAATTGATGCTAGCATATCGAAAGCGGTTTCCAACTAAATATTTCGATCACTCAAAATAACTGAATTAATTATTTCAAGATGTTGGGAAAAATGTCCAGCGGCGATTACAATGAGTGGAATTGACATCCAATCTAACTAACCTTTAGCAATAACTAAAATATTGCAAGGATATCTAAATTACATGTCAACCAGACTGATCGTCTGTACTATTACAGATTAGAGATTCAATAGAAACTGTAACCTCGCCGTCGTGGATGTTAACTTGCTTCCCGCAAAAATCATTACCACTTGGCAGAGATGAGTATATCACGCATCAATATCATCGCTCCAAATAGGGATCTTCTACAACTGTAACACCACATGATCCAACCACGATCTATGTTGTTCAAACTGTAAACACCTTGAAAAACACAGATCTAAAGAATCCAAATTAATGGAAACCCAAACATAAAACCACATAAAAAATTACGAACACACGATCTGAATAAGTAGATCGAGAACAATACATCAACTTGAAAAACTAAATCCAGTTATCATCATGAACACAATGATCTAATTGATCAAGTCGAAAAACAAAACTAATCTGTGGAGACAAATCTCACACTTATTGAATAACAAAAACATAAATTAAAATAAATTGTTATTTGACATCTCCCCTAATGGAAAGATGGGGGAAAAGACTAAAGAAGAAGAGGTGCGGCAAGACTAGAGAGAGGGGGTTGCGACTAGGTTTTAACAAAACCAAGGTTTTCCAATTATTTCCGTAATTAATCTTCTAACTATATTAGAAAATGCAAATTTTATAAAGTACACTATTCCAACAATAATATCTAAATTAAAAATTATAATGATTGTTTTATAAAATATGTGGAATAGTTGTACTCCCTCCGTCCCAACCCAAACTACCCACCTACTTTATAGCACTATTCACTACCACAGGGACACCCCTCTAGCACCGATTTTTAAAAAATCGGTGTTAAATTAGCACCATTTTTTTGAAAATCGGTGTTAATTTTTTAAAAAACAAGTGCTAATTTAACACCAATTTTCAAATAATTATTGTTAATTTAAAAAATTGGTGCAAAATTATTAATATTCAATCTTCCCGCCAAAAAATTCATGCGATGGGCGTAATTGGGCACAGCCGCTCTAAGCTAAATATTTTAAAATTTTGATTTTCCCGCCAAAAATTTAAAAAAAATTGCCAAAAATTTAGTATTTTTACCAAAAATTTCATGCGATGGGCGCAAGTGCGCGTAGCCGCTCTAAGCTAAATATTTTACAAAATTCATTCTTCCCGCCAAAATTTCAAAAAAATTGCCAAAAACTTTTAATTTTTTTGCCAAAAATATTATGATATTCGCGCAGCTGCACGCAACCGCTCTAAACTAAATTATTCTTTTCTTGACTTTCAAAATCATTCACTTCTTTTGTTGACTTTAATTATAACTAGGTTGATTTAAATTAATCAACGATCAACCTTTATTTACCGAATATAAATAAGAATATAAATGTTTGAATAACAAAAATCATGTATTTTGGAGCAATGAATCATGGGGGAACACAATTTTTGGCCATAGTGTAATTTTCCGAAATTGTGTACAAGTAATCAATGTTGACTTTCGAGTCTCTTCCATTCACCCATACATGTCTCAAATAGCAAAGTTGCAATTTTATATTATTCAATTGAATTTTGGTATCGTAAATTTCGTGATTCGACAATTCCAAATTTCTTGGAGGGGTCTGAGTGCAAAAAGTAAAAAACTTTACTCGTAACTCCAAATTGAAATCCACTCGAACGTGGTGCTTCCCTATACACCTCCATTTTATTTTCCAAATCCATAACGGAATATTTATCATCGATCGGGCACAAGAAAATATTCGTAATCCTTTCCGATTTCTCTCCCTTACTACTATGTAATCAGCTCTAAGTTACTCTGGAACATGTACTAGCGCTTTTCCACAATTCACCAAAATATATATATATATATATATATATATATATATTTGTATTCAGGTAAGAATAACAAAAATCATGTATTTTGGAGCCATAGATAATGGGAAAACAATCTTTTGGGCCACAATGTACTTTTCCAAATTTGTGT
>JAULKM010099663.1:0-10782 GCA_032355605.1 Rubia tinctorum
TCCACCCAGCCACCCCTCACATCCTCGCCATCTCTCCCGCCACTACCTTCTCACCACCCACCGGCCACCGCCACCCATCACCACCATCCGTCCAGCCACCCTCGCATTCCCGCCACCTCTCCCGCCTAGGCTTTCAACATCTCCACCTCCCAAATTCATTGCCTCGATTCACCTCCTAGAGTTTTGACATCTCTATCGCCCATATTCACTGCCCAAATTCACGCTGTACCGCCGATCGCCTTCTCCCTGATCCCGCCTTTCCCACCGTCGTCTTTCGCCCAACTCCGATAGCCTTCGTCCCGCCTTTGCCCACATCCGATAGCCTTCACCTCGCCTTCGCCCTGAACCTGACTTTCCCCAACCGTCGCCTTTCACTCGCCGCTCGGACCCCCGCGCCGCTCAGCCGAGCGCCGGGAAATCGAGAGCTACGGCTTCCGCCACCACCGATTCGATTTGATACTACAGTTTTGGCCATTAAAAAAACAGAAGGGTGACAATACATAATTATGAACAACAACCTAAATCTTGAACAGTTTTCAGGGTTATTTCTTTTTAAAATTATAAGGGTAAAATGGTAACTTCACTAAATTCCGACAGTGAAAAGGTTGACTAAACGGTCAACGTGGTCAAGGGTTATATTGGCACTTTCTGATATTTCAGGGTCATATTAGCACTTTCGCCCTAATTCCAGGGTCATTTTAGCACTTTTCTCATTTTTATTAGTCCATGTTTGCATTTATGAGTCCGTCTATTGAAAGACGGTATTTTCATAATTTATGAAAAAATCAACGATTAAACTGTAAATTGGAAAAAATTAACATAAAAATTTTTGGTTGTATTAATCGGGTCATAAACGTATAACTACTACATGTTGGATAGTAAAATTTTAATATTGCAAGTAAACATTTTTATCTTTCTATAATTCTAATTCAAACCCGTCTTTCCATATATCTATGGAAATACGGTCTTTCCCAAAAAATTTCCTTCAACTACACCCCAAATACTTTTTGTCTAAGATTTTTTCCTGCCAGTGTGCTTAAACAAGTTGTGGCTGACTTGCAATCATAATGATTGAACTTCTTAAGAAGTTTATCAATGTAACGAGATTGAGAGAGTATGATCAATCCTTTTATTTTTTTATTCTTATTCCAAGAACAATATCAGCCTCTCCCATATCTTTCATTTTGAATTTACTGAAAGAAATTTTTTGATTTCTAACACTTACACCAAGTCAAAACCAAAGATCAACATGTCATCAACATATAAATAAATTATGACTGCTTCCCCATTTACATACTTGTTGTAAATATGTGTGTGTGTGTGTGTCAGATTCATTGACTTTAAATTCATTATCAAGTATCACTTGATCAAAATTTTGATGTCATTTCTTCGGAGCTTGTTTAAACCCACCTAAGGATTTCATAAGTGTGCGCGCTTTGTGCTCTTGTCCAGACACTACAAATCTTTCAGATTGTTTCATGTAAACCTCTTCTTCCAATTCACCATTTAAGAATAAAATTTCAACATCGATTTATTGAATATGTCCCTTTTGAATTGCGAATATCGCAAGTAGTACGTTATCGAAGTCAATCTTACTACTGGAGAATAAATATTAAAATAGTCAAGGTCATGCTTCTGTGTGATGCTTTTGAATGGCTACAAGCTTTGGCTTGTACTTATCAATGGTTCCATAAACTTTTATTTTCTTTTTGAAGATCCATTTATAATCAATGAGTTTGGAATCAGGAGGTAAGTAATTCGGTAGCCAAGTGTTGTTACTCATAATTGAGTATATTTCATCATCTATTGACTCCTTCCATGATGAAACATCATGAGATCTAATTACCTCGTCAATAGTCTTTGAATCAGTTTCATTGTTGAAAAAAGAGGTATCCAATCACTTATTCCATCTACAAGATAAGTAATAAAACCATAACCAAATGATTTGGCCTTTCTTGCTCTCTTGCTCCTTTTCAACTAACGTCTTCATTTTTTGTCTATAGAGTCACCTAATGCATTTTATCTTTGTTTTATGTCATTCTCAATGTCTCTTGGAATATATGTAAACCTTGTTTCATCAAATATAGAATCTCTTAACTTAATAATAGTATTAATAAAATAGAATCATAGGGTTGAATGACCAAAAACTATAAAGATGGATTCTACATATCTTTCTCCCAAATTCCTTTTTTTTTGGTTATGGAAGTATAACTTTGTCTCTACAACCCCAAGAGTTCTTCTCTTGCGAGCCCGTCTCAGTGTGAGATCAGGGACCAGAAGAAAAATAGCAGAAGGGCAAACTAAATTCAGGGGTAGAATTTGAAATATTATGGACTCAGGGTATATATGTAACACTCAAAAAATGGGGGACCAAATAGTAATAAAGCAAAAACACACCCAACTCACCCTTCCCAGCCCAAATGTGTGAAAATAAACCTAATCCCAAAACACACCTCCATAAAAAAGTGTTCAACAAAAATGGATTAAACATCAACATACGAATCCAAATCATACAAATTCTAAAATTATTCAACCGTTGTTCTTCCTCAAAAAAACCGCGATGATTTTGAAGAAGAATATCAATCGGCATCAACAAAGCATCAGTCAAGTAAAGTACAACCACATATAGGTTTTAATTCAACATCAATCGCCACAAATCTATGATTAAACACACTTTCAAAATTTTGCAGATTCAAATTCGGATCATGACGGAAGAAGGTGATTTACATATCGAAAATCAGACAATCATACAAATAACGCAAACACGGAATCCTACACCAGAAAGCGAAACAAATATCAATGATGAACAGATCGTACATGTTTCGCAAGGTCATATGTTGAACTTTCTATCCTTGAATATGATCTTTCTATTTTCTTATTTGAAGAGAAGCGGACATTGTTTGTGAACAGTCTAATTGTATGATTTGAACAGCAGCAAACTATGCGCAGTAGCAAAAGTCTGATCTGTATGAACGATTACCACTACATGTTATTGCTCTGTTTTTTAAATATGTAAATTAGGTGTAAACTTGTTGCAACTTTCATTTATAGAATTGAAGTTATAAGAACTTATTTTTAAAGTTTTAAGCAATGTGAAGAGGATTTGTTCGCATTTTGCAAAATGACAATATGTGGACAATGATATGATTTTTAGAAGACGATGTTCATGAAATATGGCATGATGGTACATATTAACTGAACATAATCAGATAACAATTTGCAAAAAACATGATGTGATGTTACTCATCTACTGCTTGATGTTTCAAATATATAACATGATGTTTCAAATATATGGCATGATGTTTTAAATATATGGCATGATGGTACGTATTAACTGAACATAGTCAGAATAACAATTTGTAGAAAACATGATGTAATGTTACTCAGGTACTGCTTGATGTTTCAAATATATAACATGATGTTCCAACTCTGCAACATTATGTATAACTTTTTATTTATTTATTTATGAACGAAGTGCTTATATAACCCTACATAATTCATGAAAGTGCACATATAACCCCGTGATAATTGAAAGTGCAAATATAACCCTAAATAGTTAGTGTATGTATAAATATAACCTTTTCAGCAGTTTAAGGCTAGAATTTTATGAAAAGACTATTTTACCCCTCTTTAAAAAATAAAAATACAAAAAACATGAAAGTACATTTATACCCTTAAAGCCCCAATTCTCGCTCTTTTATTTTTCTCTTCTTCCACTAAAAGAGAAGAGTTTCACACACAGAGGTGTAAAATGGATTTTAATGGACGACGACTCTTCTTTTTACAAAGGGATTTAACAGAGAGGTATGAAGAAGAGAAACATTCTTTTATTTTAATGAACCATGACTCTTCTTCCATTTTTCAGTTCCCACACCGAAAACCCTATTCTTCACGTCTCCATCCACCGGAGTTCTGGGGGAGTTGTGAGGGTTGTTGCCCATTTCTCTGCAAATTCGCCCATGATTTCCTCTTCAATCCCAAATCCATCCCTTCAGACATACAGTTACCTCAAACAATGAAAATAATAATCACTAAAAGAGAAGAGCACTAAAACTGGCGGCACCACTCCAATTGAAAAGACTTTTTATCTTCTTCCTTCTTTAGTTCCAGCACCACTTTAACTCCGGTGCCCTAGCAGCGACGTGAGTTGAAGCTAGAGGTGGCGACAGAGGTGTGGTGGAGGCGGACTTTTGGTGGAAGGCGATGCAAAAAAAGAAGAAGAGGTTTCTGGTGGATGCAAACGCAAATAAGAGGGGTTGGTAGTGGTGGCCGGGTAGACGTGAACGCGAACAAGGTTGGTGAGCGGGGAGAGGGATAGTGGGTCTCAATTTTTTGGTGCTTGGCTGGGCGGCACCGAAAATGGTGGAGGATGGTGGCGTAGGGGTGTGGGGGTGGCTGTGCGAGTGGCGAGCTGGGAGAGAGATTGGTGGTGGTGGTCAAGAGAGGGGTCGGGATGGGTTGGTAGTGGTGGCGGGGTGAGAATGGTGGTGGTGGTGGTGGTCAGGCTGGTGGGAGAGGTTGGTGGTGGTGGGCAAAGATTTAAAGATGGGCCCCGGTCATAAGGGTAAAATTGTTCATTAGATTTTAGGGTTTAAGTAAAGGGGCATTTTGGTCCTTTCAAGTCAGTCAACCATTGTAATTACTGAGTCAACACCGGAATTGGTGGCATAAGGTTATATTTGCACTTTCATTTAGTTGTTAGGGATATTGTTGCACTAAAAATTATCTCAGGGTTATATGTGCACTTTCTCAATTATATAGGGTTATATTTCTATATTTCCCTATTTTTTATTAGGAGTTTTCAATTACAGGTCTGTCAAACTTGTTAGAAAGAGATCAAATAGAATCCATTCAAGGAGTGCAAGCAACTACATGGGAAGAGCTTGAAACATTATACCATGCACATGCAGCTTCACTTGGATTTTCTGTAAGGTAGTCGACACTGAGAATAACAATGAAGGAAAGGCCAAGGGAAAATATTACAATGGCTCGCGCCAAGGGAAATCAGATTCAATGACTCTTAACACCTCGACCCAACAACCACAAAACAAAAGAAGAAAGACCAAATAATTTCCAATTACAAGAACATGATGTATGGCTGGAATCAGGATCAAGTTTGTTGATGAAAACATCTATGAAATCAAACACCACATCACTGAGCAAAACCATTATTTTATAAGGAAGGAGTGGCAATACTTGTCACGTAGTGAAAGGATTATAGATGATGAAAAGGTATGAACAATTGAGGCTATGGAATTTTCGGGTGTAAGGCTAGCTACAAGTTTCAAGTATTTGGCATGCGATGCAAATGGATAAAAAAATGTGGGGCACACAATGAGGGATCACATTAATTATGTCAACAGGTTGACGATGAAATAAATTGAAGGAGGCGATGCACATGATGTGATCGATGAGCTCTATAAAATTGATGGAAGGGAAGAGGATTTCTTCTTCAGGGTCAAGTTGGATGAGGAGGGTAAACTAATAGCGCTTTTTTGGAGGGATGCAATGATGAAACAAGATTACATGCTCTATGGAGATGTGATGATATTTGACACCACATATAAGACAAAACAAGTACAACCTTGGAACAAACATTGGAACAACGTGATGTTTGGTTGTGAGTTCATTTGCGATGAAAATAAAGGGACTTCATTATGTTGCTGGAGACATTTAAAAAGTCAATGGCGGGAAAAAAACCAGTAACAATATTTACTGACCATGACTCAGCTATGGCAGGTGCTGTAAAAAAGTTACTTACCACAACCTACATAGTTTCAATGTTGATGTTTCAAAAACCGTATGTGATGTTTCAAGTATTTGTGGTGGATGTTTTCACACCTCATCATATGATTATACAAACACAATAAATTCATTTCCAAAATACATGTATGATGTTCCTGTATTATGAAATGAAGTTTCATGAAAATTTTCTTGATGCTTTCTGAAATCAATTTAAACATAAATACCAGATGCTTGATGTTTCAACAGAAAGTTATAACCTTTCGGGGAAATTAGACTGATGTTTCATACTAAAACCAAATTTTCATACTAGGTGTTTAGTAACACAAAGCACATGTTATGTCTATGACATCTGAAATAGAATGTAATCAGTCATTATGGTAAGGTGAAGAGCGACAAAGAATTTGGCATGACATTCGACCATTGTTTCAAAATGTGTTCAAATGAAGAGGAATTCCAGAGATGCTAGTACTCTATGATGGATAAATTCTAGCTTTATGACAATCAATGGTTCAAGAGCCTATATGGACTCCGATATAAATGGTGCACCTCATTAAACAAGGACTTCTTCTCGGCTAGGACATTGTCATCATAGAGGAGCGAAAGCACAAATAAGGCAATCATATTCAGTGCCAACATAACAACAAACTTTACATAGTTTTATTCCCCAATATTAGGGAAAAAAAACTCTGTTGAGTTGGAGAAGCACAGAGACCAACAAGGAATACAACGGGTTAAAATGAAAACCAAGGTCAGTGGAGCAAGGACCTGAACTTCTGAAACATACAGCTGAAATACACACACATAAGTTGTACAAGGACCTCGAGGCAGAATGGAAGCTATCCATGGCAAGTAAGTCTGTTAAAACATTCAACCTTGGATTTAAAGATGTTTATGAAGTACAACTAGAAAAAAGACACAAGAATGGAGAATGCTACTTTCAAAAAACAGGATCAAAAGGTGAAAATCAAATGCTCTTGCAACTACTTTCAAGATGTAGGATTGTTGTGTTTCCATGCCCTTCGTATCCTCCATTTGCACAACATCACTTCCATTTCTAAAGATTATATCCTCAAGAGATGAACAATGATGGCAAAACAAGAAATATGGAACAAGGTACTCGGAGGAACAACACCACAAAACAAGGACATCAAAGGTAAGATACCATTGACTCATGATATCCTACACAAGTACTACAATCTTGTGTGGAAGTTTGAAGATGAAATATAAACTCGGAGAACCCTTGAAGAATCGTTGAATAGAGGCTCAGCTACAGTCAATCAAATGAAAGCAATAGATATGCGAGAACATTCAAAAACTAATAGCGCAAGAGGTTCAACAACAAAGACAGCTCCCGAAGTACTCGATCCACTAAAAATAAAACCAAAGGAAGAAGTGCAAGAGTAAAAGGTAAGTTAGAAAGGAAGAAGCCAGTTAGAAAGGAATTTGGATCCAAGACACCAAATGCTCGTTTGATCTATAACCAGCTTGTTGGTAGATGTTTATTGTCAACCACTGATGTTACACTGTTATTGATTGATGTTACATTGTTATAGTTTGATGTTTTAAAAATATGTACCGATGAGAATGTTAATTTTAAAAAGGATATTCATATGCTACAACTGATCTTATACATTCCACTCTTATTGCATTGATTTTTTCTGGAGGTTACACTTCTATCAACTGATGTCATTATTTTCTCAAGTGATGATTTACAGATATAAGTTGGCTCATATGTCTTTATGTAAATTACAAATGACCAAGTATTTTTTTTAAAAAAATTGAAGACAAAAAACATCAAACACTGATTGCTCAAAAGTATAAAACATCAAACCCTGATAACAAAACATCACATCAAATTCAAAAATGATCACATCCAACAAAAATATAGAAAAAACTACAAACAGTTTTATGTCAGCCCGTAAACTGTTAATCACCATTAAAAAATATCATTCATAAGAAAGGGTTCAAAATCCATATCAAATCCCTAACATAAAGAACTAAAATATTCAAAAAACATGAAATATAATTTATTAGCTAAAAACATTCAATCCAAACAATATTCTTAAAACATTAATATCAAATAGTGTTTCTTCACACTCATATTCTAATTCTTCCCATTTTTGTTTCCCTTCCCAACTGCCTTTTATTTGCCTTCTGTTGGTGTTTTTGAAGATGACGTCTCTCCAACTCCATCAATGCCAAGATCAAATGTTGGACATGTCTTCTATTCATAGAAGAAACAACAATAGGAGCACGATTCCTAAAATCATTCCTTACAATCTCATCAACATGCTCATACAATTCGGGGTTATCAAAATATTCCTCTGAGTCGAAAGGAAGAGTAGACTGGGAATCAATAGCAGGAGCAGCATCCTTAGCACCTTGATCCAACTCATAATTCTAGGCCGTAGTGCAACCTTAATATTCCTTTTGAACCTAAGAAAAGTTTTATCAGCAACCTAGGGAAAAACAAAAGAATTAGGAAAAGCCAACAAAGATGAAAGACATCCTTTTAACAAATATATAAAACATCACTCCATCGAAGATGAAAATACCTAAAGCTTAAACTTAAAATATCTCATACAAAATTTAAAACATTAACTTTTGTATTTAAAACATCAAAGCTGGAAGACAAAAATACTTACGGAGCCTCCATCATTCATGATTGTAGTACTAGTAGGCAAGTCTTCTGGAACCACAAAGGTCAAAACATGTGAGCTTGAACCAGGTGGATCATCTTTCATACGACTTCCTTTCTTGGATTTTGCAACAGCACCAAAGCCCACATACTTCCACATGAAGGTCAAAGGAAATTGATCCTTAGTTATGGGGCAAGAATCAAAACCATCCTCAACAATCTTCTTGCACCTTTTGATCAACAGAGAAACGTCTCAATGTTGAATAAGAGGAACTGTGGTGGTGGGTGGTTTTCCTTGAAAAGGAAACATGTACAAGTAGTACATCAAAGTGACAACTACACAAGCAGTTATTGTTGTGTAGGAACTACTCTTGTACCTACCCACTGCCTCAAAAATCTTCCTAAGCACATACCCACACCAATCATAATTCTTAGTCTCCCCTACATCCTCCAAAAGACAAACAAGCTTATAATCAACAAAGCACCTAGTAGTAGGACTCAAGAAAGTACACACAACATACATGCCAATTTTTTTAATTCATCACCACCATCACCTAAGTTTATATTTTCAAACAGCCTATCACAAGGAATGTTCCCCAAACTATCAACCCCAAACTCATCCTTCCAACCCCCCCCCCCCCCCTCAGCTCTGAATCCCTGATTTCCCCCTTAACAGCTCATTCTAACCTCAATCACCTCATTATCACTCATAGGGAGACCTAAAACATCGCGAACATCATCGAGAGGTAAGAAATACCTATCAGAACCAATTATTTGAACATGACTAATGGGATTAAAATTAGAAATAGGGCAAGGAAGGATATCTTTAGGAAGGACATCAAAGTTAATTTTCATCAAACCATCAAAACCAAAAACTTTCACAGCTTTCATATGTTTTGCAGTCAGCGAGAAAGACAACTTTTCAATCTTCTCAGGGCTACACTTAGTAATGAAGCCCTTCTAATCACTGAAAATAAAATGGATAAGTCATGAAACATCACATGCATAACTTTAAAAAATCAATAACTAAAAGTAAAACCTCACAATCAGCAACACCAGACACATTCGCTTTCCCATCACGTTTCCCTTTCACTGTCATCTTCTTAAACCTTCCCACGGGCTTTTTCACGACCACCACCTCAGGTTCTAGTTCAGAATCATACACACTCAAATCAACATCTTCATCACAAGGTTTATCAACCTCCTCCCCGTTTTCAGAATCTTCTGATCCAAATTTTAATTCCTCAGATTCATAGCTCCCATCATCATCATTTTTTTGCTTCACTTCCAGACTTTTCTTCTAAATCGACCACGATCTCAGCTGCAACATTTGCTTAAATGTTAATTTTTACAATTTGGGTGTTAGGAACAATACTGAACACCTTATCATCTACAAGAAATAAAAACATCATATCATAATGGTAAAACATCAAAAAGTCACAACTAAAAATCAGAGCTATTAAAAACTGAAACCATAAAAAAATCATGCCAGAAAAAATGTTGTCATCAACATCAACATTCCCATTAGCTGCTTGTCACAAACATCGTGTTTCAATTTTTCTTTCTCAACAACTTTCTTGTTACCATCATCAACTAAGATACAAAAACATCAAACTAGATAATAAGACATTAGTATCATGAAGAACTAAATGATAGAAACTTAAATTAATCAACTACAAAATATGAAACATCATACCATAATGTTAAAAAAATCGCATCATAAATTGAAAACAATACCAAATCTTATAAGTAAAGGGAAAAAATATTACCAGCAGCATCAATACTCTCATGCACAACCTTTTTTTGTTGCTTCTTCACCCCAACGTCATTCTTCATAACATGGTTTTTACCCTTATGAACACCAACAACTACAAAATATAAAAACATCAAATCATATTGCATAAGGAATGAGAATAAAACATTAAAAGGTTAAATAATAATAAAAACTAATAATTTAATGTCAATACCTTTTATTATTAATGTCAATACCTTTTCCATTGACACCCTCAACAACAACCTTGGACAGTCTTGCGTAACATCCTCCTCTTAGGAGTACTCTCAGGATTAGCAGCTTCAGCTCCGATAACAACAGGTCCAGCTTTATCAACAGGACCAACACTTGATTCAGTCAACACTTGATTCTCCAAGTTTCGAGCACCAGCTGCTTCTGCAATTTCATTATCTTCAACCAAATTAAGCTTTCGCTTGGCTGTCTCCTTCTATCTCCTCTTTGTAGAGGAGATTCCTGAAAACAAACAACGACATAAATAAATAAAAATGAATATACAACATTCAAAGAATAATAAGTCTTGGGAAAGACCATCTTTCCATAAGCATATGGAAAGACGGGGTTGAATTGAAATTATAGAAAGGTAAAAGGTTTTAGTTGCAATATTAAA
>JAULKM010099664.1:0-10782 GCA_032355605.1 Rubia tinctorum
CAGCTTCGCTTTTTGGAATTCAAGAAGTGGCTTTTGCACACAGATTGCAGACAGCAAAACAAAATGGGATGCTCCGAATTTCCTCCCAGCAACAAGACTGTTCTTGGTGGCCTCATAATCGATCTTCCAAGAATCCTTCACCCCACCATTTCTACTAGCAAGGCAAGACACCACAACATCAATTGGAAACCCTAAACCCTCCAAACTCTTTTCCAACTCATCCAATTGAGTGACATCAGAAAAACACACATTTGCACCATCCAACACGTCCAACGTCTTATACTTATCATTTTTACCTTTGATCCCACTCTTCTCCCTAGCAATTGCAATCACATTAAACCCTCTTTTCGCTAACTCTTTCACAACAAAATTCCCAATGTACCCAGTGGACCCCACAACAACAACATTAATATCTTCAGGCTTCTTGGTTCTGAATGAAGCTCCTGGGGTTTCAGTTTGAACTCCAAGGAAATGGGAAAAGCTAGGATATTTCGGCTCCCACCCTAACTCGGTGCGAGTTTTCAGGTTGTTCAGTTTCTTCCCTAATGGATCACTGGTCCCTGCCAAGAAAAGAATGAGAAGTTAAGGGAGACAAATTTGCATGGTATCGAAGAAAATCCTGGCAACTGACATACCAGTGAAAGCCTCAAACTTTTCACTAAACTTTCCGCTCTTGTTGACCAAATCCATAATTTCCTGCCTGCAATCAGAAGTACACAAATAGTGCATACTTCTTTCAGAAGAGAAAATTTTGCAACTAAAATTTCAAAAACATGCTCTTTCTTAATAGGGATACCTGGATAACGGATGATTGTCGCATCCCAAAAAGATACGAGAACGAAGTTTCTTCTTCATGATAACAACTGAAAGCGAAGCTGCATCCTGGGAAAGTGCAGGATGAACTGTAAGGCACGATCATTTAAAGACATATACAGATGATGATACACATCACAGTCAATTACCTCGTAGTGTATAAGATTAACAATGTGATCCGGGCGAACATCAACAATCCCTTTTCTTAACCAATACACATGCGCACCTCTATCTGCTTTGTATTCATAGTCAAAGTTAACTGCATTTATGATTCCCAAATCTATACAGAAAGCTAAAATATTGGCAAAATAGAGTTCAAAAAGGATATGTAAAGTCCGGCCAATCTAACAACACAGCCACCAGCATCGATTGCAACTTTCTCAGCACTGAGAAGAAGATCGGTCTTAGGACTTCTCCCAATCGGAACTACAGGGCTATCCTACACTAGCCATGATAATAGATCAGTCACTACTTTCTCAACAAAAATCAAGACAACATAACGAAATAAAATCTTGAGTGTACCGTTTTTGCTACTGAACATATATCTCTACATATCATATACATAATGAGATTCACAAGGAATGAATTTTTTAGAAGTAAAATAAATAATGGAAAATTTATGAAAATATATACTTTATATTAGAAAAGACCTCATCACATGATCCATTGTCATTGCAGTCGTACGGAGCAGAGCTGGAAGTGAACAGAAATGTACCTTCCCCGTTCCAGATAGTCGCCGCATCCCTTTATTATCATTTCACAAAAACCAAGCAAAATTTAAAGCATGTCTAAGTGAACCATGGAATGAAAGAATCAAGAAACTTACATTCTACATTCTTACTATAAATTTTTATAAGCTTGGATTCTCCCAAACCACAAGATTCTGTTCCCTATTTCAAAGTATCAGGTTGAAATTATTCCTGAACATATCAAACCAGTAAAATTACAGTTTCAAGTTTACCTAAGTTCACCAGAATAGTCCGCAGTCCTTGATGGAGGAGCACAGAATATAACATAAGGAAATTTGTCAGACACTTCTGTTTCCTTGAGACATGGCCTGATTCCCATTTCAACCAATTCAGTGTGGTGATCTGAAGTAGCTGTTCGCCCGACTATTTGGCACCCTGGATGTTCCTGCACAAATGAAATCAATAAAATCATTCAATTCACCAATCTATACATCAACTCGCAGAAAACATTTTACAAAGTATACCTTCCGCCATTTTTCAGCTACTATCCGACCTAAAACTCCCGGTCCAACAATCATTAAGTCATTGGGTCCAACATTCCCAAAAGATGAACCATCCAACACTCCACTTTCACTTGTGGCACCTTAAACATCCCAAACAAGAATTCAACATAGTTTGAACACAATCTAATTTGCAGTATACTTTCAAACTACCAATTTTCATAATTTTTCATTACACTAGGTAAATTGATGCCTACTATCAGAAAATGATTGAAGCCAATCCTGGGAATTCTTTATTGCTTGCCAATTATGCCAAATCCTTTAAGTTCTATGACTATTAGCCAAACTTTCACCAAAATCACAGCAAAAGGGAACAAGAAAAGCAAAACCCAGAAACAAAAAACCAAAAAGATCAGTAATTTAGCAATGTGAGAGACACGTACCTACTGAAGCAGAAGAGGCCACCAGGGTTAAAAAGCTACGCCTTTGCTTGATGAACACAGAGCTGGGGGGCTTTCTTAAAACTGGGGAGAGAAAGTAAATAGCTGGCTTCCTGCAAGAAATCAAACTAGCAGCATATGAATAATTAGAGACCCCAACTTGGGTGCCCATTTGATCGGGAAAGATGAACCAGTCTAAACAGTACTGTTGGGATTGGGCAGAAAATGGGAATTCAGCTCAGCATCACACAGTAAGAATGTGACTGTGTGTACAAGTGTGGGGTCGCCATATCTCATAGTCATCGATTGGTTTGGAACCTGAATGGGATAAATCATAAATTAGATGTTCATATTTAGACCCTTTAAACTATACTCTTTCCATTTCACTGTCTTAAGCATACTTTTTAAGGTTAATTTTCTAAACATGTTTAATCACTATTGACTTTAGTTACACATAATAACGTGTATATAATGATAGGAAAAATATATTTACATATTACATGATCATATTACCATTTAGGGTTATTTACTTTTATAATCCTGATTTTATGATGAAAGTGTTAATATAACACTACAATATGAAAAAGTGCTAATTTAACACTAACTAATTAGTGCTAATTTAACACTAACTTTTGAAAAATTTGTGCCGATATAACCAATCTCCCTAATTTCGGCGTTGACCGTGGAATTCCGTCAATGACATTAAATGAAATGACTAAAATACCCTTCAATAAAAGCTAAAAATTTGATATCTAATATACTGTTCATCATCATCTTCTTCTTTACTGATGCTCCTCCACCCCTCCTGCTGCCGCTCCGCCGCCGAAAAACGCCGTCGCGCTCCTCCACCCCTCTCGTAGAAAACCTCCGCCGCCTCTACTCCCGCAGCCACCACTCCCGCTGCCACCACATCACCACCTCCGACACCAAATCTAAGGTTCCTCTGCCACATCCCCCACCACCCACCCACATTTTCGTAACCACCATATCCCTGCACTAACTGCAACTAACCTACTAAACAACCAATACATTTGACATCACAAAAGAATGACCGGATACGGGCTCTGAATATGGTCGATCCTCCGTTGCCTACGAATTCTCAGAGAGATGGTGGAATGGCGGGGTACGGGCTCTGAATCGGGTCGACCCTCCGATGCTGACAAATCGTTCAACGTCGTTACCAAATTCATGGTCATCAACGAATCCTTCGATGCCATAGAAGCCATGCCGCTCAGATTCCTCACCTCCGGGTTAGCCGTAGCCGATAAAATCATGGCGCCAGTGCCAAATTTGAGGACATTGGACGATGAAGAGGAATTGGAGATCGACGACTTGACAAGTCGACTCGATGACTTGCGGCAGAGGGTCGAACTGGTGGCTCTCAGGTAGAAGGCAGCAAGTGCGGTGGCAAGCCCAATTTTTCTGGTGAATCGAGGCCCAAATTGGAGGAGATGAATAAATGAGATGAGCGGAAGAAAAGAATGGACGAAGAAGACGGCGGAGGGATGAAGCCTTTCCTTTTTTTATTTTTTTAAAGTCAAGGGAAAATCATCTTTTTACATAAATCCGGGCATAAATCAGTTGACTGAAAAGTCAAATGAGTCAAAGGTTATATTAACACTTTCTGAGATTGTAGGGTTATACTGGCTCTTTCAGCCTAAAGTCAGGGTTGTTTTACCACTTTACTCTATCATTGATATTCTATTTGAGATATATGTTCAAATTTGGATTGAAAAAGTTGATTGAAAATTGTGCCAAATATAATGAAACAAAGGTACTCGGTGTCCCGAACTAAATTGAACACTTTCCCTTTTAGATTGTCCCACATAAAACTTCACCCTTGTGTTTCTTTCCTTTTTACCAGACGCGGATCACAACAAGCACCTCAACACATATATTTTGGCATGGGGTTCCCACCTAATCCCATGATACCGCAAATGTCGGTCGCATTCGGTAAAGTTAATTTGGCTCTCACTGAAACTTCTTACCCGTCTTGGCAAATGAACTTACCACATTATCCAGTGTTGGATCCATATCTTAGCCTGGAACCACACCCTTCGACCTGCGATGCTGCCTCCTATATAGCACCGATCGAAACTCAAGTGCTGGTAGGCTCTATCAACATTCACAAAAATAATCCTTGGATAACAATTGGTGGACCAGAAAAACCATCAGAAAATAGAAAACTCAACATTATCGATTAAGAACACGAGCGTGTGATAGGGAGAAATAGTTAAGTAGTATCCTCATCGTTCATACTCTCCATAGTGGAATCCAGGTGGAATCTCGTGGAGAAGCTACTCGACAATGTTCCACCTACAATGGTGAGACAGATCCCAGAAACTTCTTAATGACATATCAGTATGTAATGGTGTTACGAGATATTGCTCTAGAAGTAAGGTGCAAGTTAGCTGGGTCTTATCTTAGGGGGAAAACCTTGTGGTGGTTTGAGTTCCTTCCAAGAGGGAAACTCCCTGACTATTTTGATTTTAGTTAGAACTTACCTACATGCTTATACCAATTGAAGAAATTCTCCGAAACGTTAACGATCTACTAAACTTTCAGCAGAAGCCTAATGAATTGATGACAACTTTTTACCAGCACTACACGGAGGAAAATCTGGACATTATGGATAGAATGGACATAATGATCATCTTAGGTTACGTGAGTGGTATGATCGATGTGAAGATGTGTGAGAAGCTGGTAGCTGACACTTTGACTACTTCCCAGCAACTATGGATTATCGTGGAAAGGTATGCCAAGGTTGAAAAAACAACAAACAGGAAGAGAGACAATGACAAGATCGACCGAAAGGATAGGATCAACAAGCAGAAAAAGGAATCAGATCTGCCACCAAAGCTCTGCTTCGAGACATATACCCCTTAACAAAATCAAGAATGAATATCTTGGCCGTCAACCAAAGAATGTGAATTTCATTGGGATCAGGGACATGAAATAGAAAAAAAAGGAGGAGGAGAGAGAAAATGGAGATGTATTTGCACGCAAGAGGAAAGAAAAGGAGAATATATAGGGTATAAATTCCTTGCTCACAGTGGCGGAGCCACGAGTCGTAAATTACGGGGAATATATAGGGTATAAATTTTGAAAAAAAATTATCAGCCCCCTCTGATATAGGAAAATGTTAGAAAATATTTTTTTCAGCCCCCGCCACAAATTTATCCTGCCTCCGCCCCTGCTTGCTCAAACAGCCTCCTAAGTTTAAAGATAGTAAACTTGGTCCTTTACAACATCAAAGAGTGCTTCAACGAAGGCTTATTGAAAGAAATCAAACACAAGTGTTTCAATGGTTAATAGAGTGGCATAACATACCAGCTGCAGAAGCTTCCTGGGAAGACGCCAGCTTCATTACTAATCAGTTTCCACTCTTTAAACCTTGAGGACAAGCTTAATTTCTGTGGGAGGGAGTGTTATGAACAGTGTTATGAACAAATAAAAGGGAGTTCAGGGACTAAAGTGCAAAGAAAAGAAAGAAAGGCAGTTAGTTAGCTGGATTCGGTTAGGAGTTTGTTAGCTGGATTAAATAGGAGTTTAGTTTGGGAAATTGATCATCACGTATTTTGTAATTCTGAGCTTTGATGCTAGGAAAATCCCCATCCCAAATATTCTGTTCTTCCACATCTTACTCTGAATATTCCCAGCCTTCAAAAACTGCAATATCAATTCGTTTTTCTCCTTTAATTTTTGTTTTATTCCCTGAAAACATCACATAATTTGTGTGAGGCCCAAAGAGTTTTATACTTTTAAAAAAAAGGATTTTTAGCCTAAATGGGTTTGAGACCCATTTTGAATTATTTATGAATTTGCATTAGTGGATATTATTTTATTTAGTTTAATTGCATTTTAGTTCAGTTTATTTAAGTTCAATTCAATTAATATTAATGTGTTAAAATTTAATTTAATCTAATTTAACTTTATGATTTATATATTTCACTAAACTTATTTTTACTTTACTTTAGTTCATTTTAATTTGTTGGAATTCAACTTAATATTTCTTACTATTATTATTTTTCATTAAATTTATTTTTGTTTCAATTCAGTTAATTTTTATTCAATTTATGAGGCGAATGTAAGAGGGACTTAATAATTTGGGTTCGCAACAGTCCCATCACTAAAATTTCTGAGAGAGACAGTGAAGTAGAGTTGATCTAAGGAATAATAGGACCAAAACGGGCATGGGCTATAAAAAGTTCACAGTGAAGAAACTGATAAAAATAATTAACAAACTTTGAAAAAGAACAAATGATCTTGATAGTGGGGAGGATCAATATGTCAATCTTTCTCTTTTATCAAAGTAAAATTTATAAATCTTTACTACGCCCTCCAGTCTTTTATATTAGCACCTTCTTCTTTTGAAAAATTCTAGATTATTTTCATCCACTAAATTTACTTTTTACTCTCCCAATACAATCCCCTCCACCAATTTTAATTTTCAAAAAAATTGTGCCCATTGTTTGGTGCCAATATTTTGGGACCAGAGAGAGTACCTTCAATATTCAGTAATATAGCAAACAAGTAAGAGTTAAACCCAAGCGAATAGAGTTATTTCACACTCAATATATTATTTTGGCTGAACCTCTCTTAAAAATAGGGGTTTGGGTGTTTTTGAAAGATTTGTCTATTTAAAACTAATTTAAACAAAAAAATAAAGATAGTTCATCTAACGATTTCCACACATCAGTTTCATACAATGATCACAAGTTCTCAGAGTTCATTCAATTCCTAATATCCTTCTCATTCCCAATAGATATATTATTGTGAGTCATAAATATACACCTAATAATACCTTATTGATCAATCAAAATCTTTTAGTAATTCACAAATCAAGATCAATTAATTGCAATAGCTTTGGAACCAGGAATTATATGAGATATGTGATCTGGAGATGCATGCGATCATGACTCACTCTACATAGCACTATGAAAATGAGATAAACCTAGATGATCTGTCTAGATAAATCAACACAATCTAGTGATTTTAAGAACAAGCTAATTTGATATATAAGAACAAATAGAACCCGATTAATTCTAAACCTCATATGTATTCAACGATGGTTTCAATCCTCCGTATTTCATTTTCTTCTTCGAGGCCATTGCACTCACTGAGTTACTTAAGAAATCTTAAATCTCTATTTAGTTCTCCAATAATCTCGAAAAATACAAAACAAATATTGACAGGATTTTCAAGAAATCTCGAAATGAATCTCGAGCTTTGTTCCTCTCTTGAAAATCCCTATCCTATATACACTAATAGACAAGTAACTAGAAAAGGAATAAAAGAGTTACTTTAATCCAAATATGATCACTCTAAATATAAAAAAAAAGAATGCAAAGGCATGCACTCTACCTAAAATAGAAAGAGAAACTAAGAATACTCCTAAAACATAAATCGGAAAAGGAAACATATTAGGAATAAGAATGGAATTACTGAATAGTAAATGAAAGACTGATCGGATTTCACAGCTCACCTGACGCCGCCCTCACTCGCTCTCACACATTGCTCGATCGTTGGCCACGCGTTGTTCTCGCGAGACGGGTTTAGGTTTTTTGATTTTTTTCCTGTTTGTCCCCTTTCTTCTTCTTTTAATGTTTAATTCTTCATATCGGGTCTAACAGTGGTGATGGAGATGCCAAGACTACTACCACTATAGATGAAGATATTCCATGACTTGATCAAATATTTAAAGGTTATGTTCGGTATGCTCTAAGTGAAATGGCAAGTCCTATGACTAGGGCAAGGATGAAACTTAGAGATGCTGATTTAAATGCTTTGACGGATTGCCTTCATGAAGAAGAATTAATTAAGAAATCAACATTGATAAGTTCTTGGATTAATTGTTCAAGAGTGTCGAGAAAGAGAAGACATCATGAAGAACATTATACTCTTTTTCCCACCAAAGTTTTAATGGCTAGTGTGGTCATTGTAAACTATTGTAAAATTATTTCATTTTGGATTTTAGAGATTAAGTTCGGCCATGTGGGCTTTGAAGAGCTTAATTTTGAAATCTGGTCCATTAGAGATTAGAATATTCAGTTTTATTCTGATTAGAATTATATCTGGTAAGATTAGATAAGGCAATATTCATTAAAGAGCATGTCTTAATGAAATCGGCCATATCTCCATGTATTTCAGGAATTCGAGTTAGATATGATTTTAACTTCTTAAAGTTGGCATAAGTCGATTCAGTATCTATTTGTGATTAGGGTTTTTGGCTGAAATCAAACCCTATAAATAGAGGGGTTGGATGAGATTTTTAGACACTTTTTATCAATCATATATTCATAGTTTTGAGTTTATACTATTTGCTCGCGAGTGTTTTTCATCGTTGCTTAATCCTATGAGTTAATTAAGTGTTAATATCTTTGATTTGTGAACTAATCATGTGGGCTAGTTAGCTTCATAAATCTCGAGTTCTTCAAGATCCCGAGGGTTAGTTTTGATCAATTCGTGCAACTATAATAGGGTTTGCGAAATCCCTCATTTAGTCAAAGATATAAACTTTGCAATCCAGAGTTTTCGCAAGGATATTCATATCAGTTGGTATCAGAACAAAGTAAAAGTTTCTACGACCATCATATTTGTCGGTATTAGTTGGTATCAGAGCAAAGCAAAAGTTTATGCGAGCATCATATCATTTGGTATCATTTGATCTATTTTGGTGATATATTGATCTATTCTAAGTCAACCAATGATCATGTTGAGCATGTTAAAATGGTTCTTATTGCACTCCGTGAGTTTTGATTGTATGCGGACATCAAGAAGTTCACTTTTTGCACTTCGGAGGTTGTGTTTCTCAGTTTTGTGGTCTCTAAGGAGGTAATAAAAGTCGATGAATCCAAAATTGAGGCCATTATAAGTTGGCTAAGACCTACCAATGCCAATCAGGTATGTTCTTTTCATGGTTTAGCTAGGTTTTATAGATAGGTTGTGTGTGATTTTTCATCTATTGTTGCACCTCCAAATGAACTAGTTAAAAAGAACGTGGGGTGAAATTTAAGAGAATGCATTTAATGAATTGAAAATACGATTATGTAATGCTCTTGTTCTTGCTTTACCTGATTTTAATGGTACTTTTGAGATTCATTGTGATGCTTCTAGTGTTGGTATTGGTGCTATTTTGATGCAAGAGAATTAACCTGTAGCTTATTTCAACAGGGCACTTGAGAGTCTTTGGTTGTATAGCACATGCTCATGTACCAGATGCTCGACGAACAAAGCTTGAAGATAAGAGCCTTTGTTGTGTTCTTTTTGGTGTAAGTGAATAACAAAAGGCATATCGGCTATATGATCCTACCTCTAAGAGGATTATTATCAGTTGGGATGTCGTCTTTGAAGAAGATAGGAAATTGAATTGGGAGAAGAACTCTGAAGAGGACAAAAAATTTCATTTGGAATGGGAAGATGAGAAAAGTGAAGAGAGGGAGGAATTCAGTGATGGCAATGAAGAAGAAAATGTAGTTGATGGTAATGAAGAAGAAAATGCGGCTTCTCCTGATACAGAACCTTGAAATAGAAGAGCTCCAGGGTGAATGAATGACTATGTCCTGGTGCAAACCTTTCCGATGAAGAGGAAGAGGTACAAACTCACTTGTTCTTGTTTGCTCATGCCATACATTCTGGTCCTACTTCATTTGCCAAAGCAGTAAAGGAGGAGAAATGGAGGGCAGCCATGGATGCATAAATTAAATCAATTGAGAAAAATGGAACGTAAGATCTTACAGAGCTGCTGAAAGGAGCGAAAAGAATAGAAGTCAAATGGGTGTACAAAACAAAGTTGAATGAGTTTGGAGAATTAGAAAAATACAAGGCTCACTTGGTCACCAAAGGGTATGCTCTGGAATACGAAGTTGATTATGAAAAAGTATATGCTCATGTAGCTCATATGGACACGGTTCATATGATTTTGGCAGTTGCTCCACAAAGAGGTTGGTGTGTTTCAACTGGACGTAAAGTCGGTCTTTCTTCATGGTAAGTTAGCTTAGAATGTGTATGTGGAACAACCAAGGGGTTATGAAATCAAGAATGAGGAGCAAAAGGTATATACACTTAACAAAGATTTCTACAGACTCAAGCAAGCATATCGAGCATGGTTCGGTGGAATTGAATCATACTTTGTTTACTAAAGTCAAACCGGGAAAATATTTGATAATTAGCTTGTATGTTGATGAGACGTAAAATGCATGTATTTTTCGAAGTATTTAACATATCTTTTGTTATCTTTTTATTGGAATATTGCTAGATTTAAGTAGGATTACATTATAAGGGGTTTAGATAACCGGTTTCGGTTTTCATATCTAAATCCTTCATTTTGTAACCTCTTTT
>JAULKM010099665.1:0-10782 GCA_032355605.1 Rubia tinctorum
CCAGATGGATTCGAGAGGTGGGTTGATTTTACATTGCGACAATTCGCGAAAAGTTGAGATTTTTTCAGCATTTGAATGCTGGGACGAGTTCAACAGGGTTTGGAGTGCTTGATCGAGTGCATTTTCATAGTTTTTGCCAATCAAATGCTTGAAGATAGGCGTAGTTTGGGATTCCATTCGAATGGAATCAATGTTTGGAAGGATCGAATTTAGGTTATGCGATTCAAGAACGATGCGTGGGCAGAACTATGGGTTTTTGGAATTAGGGTTTAAGAAAAGGGTTCTGTATGAAATGAAAAGTACACTTGGGGCGCAATTTGCAAATCAACCCTTTAGGAAACTACAGTGACTACACCTTTCTACTCTGGAAATGTAATTTGTTGGGACATTGAGCAGAAAATTTTATATGTTATCCGATTTTGCATATTAAAGTGTTGGACAAATCAGATATTATTATGTGTTGGACAAATCACTCCTGGTAGATGTCTGCAAGGCTGCAACCTATAGTTCTTTAGGTTTTATTACCACTACTGCACACAAGCCATGTGAAATAATAGCACTAGTGATGGTAAAAACAAAATCAAAATCAAATCTATGATGTCACTATAATGCAACATTTGTTGCTGGTTATAGAATGACTTTTTCTGTAAATTTTGCATCTTCTTTTTCACTTTTTTCTTCCTCTCCCTGCATTCCCTTTTTTATCTTTTGCTGCAAGTGGGCTTAAAATTCCCCCTCCCCCGGGCTTTTAATATCTTTATTCATACCGGGTACCAGTCTAAATGCAAGTGGCATTTATGTTTTGCTGCAATTGGGATTTTCATTTTTCTATTAATGCGTCGTCTCTGTAAATATAATAATATAATGTTGTCTCTATCCGCCAGTCATGCATTTGGACTAGTACCCGGTATGAATACAGATATGGATTAAGAAACAAGTAAGTATATGAAAAACACAATTTTTAAAAGGCTATAAAAATGTTGAATTGGAATCATTTTCAAAAGCAAAAGAAAACTAAATGACATCTAAACAAATAGAATTTAATTATCTACGTTATGTTTTAAAATTATCCAAGATTGAAATTCATTGAATTCACAGTAAACGAAATGCGTGCATGGCCAGTTTATTGGATTACTAAATTTATTTTTTATATTTCAATTTTCTATATATATATATATAATTTTTTTGCAATGTACTCTAGCAGTTCAAAAGTGAAGAATTGAAGTAGAAAAACAAACAAGTTAAAAATAGAGTGACATTGAGCATTTATATTGACATTTGAATTAACTAGACATGTAAATGTTAGACATGTGAATTGATCAAACATGCACACTTTGACTGAAATTGTTCGAAAATGGCAAAATATTAGATGGTGCAAGTCAAAGCTGAAAATGTGGAATCCCAACCATGATATATAGATGTCTGCAACGCTGCAACCTATAGTTCTTTAGGTTTTATTACCCCCACTGGGAAAAAAACCATGTGAAATAATAGCACTAGTGATGGTAAAAGCAAAATCAAACTCCCACTCTTACCTATGATAACACTATAATGCAAGACATTTGTCGTTGGTTGACGAATGGCTTTTCTGTAAAATTTGTATTTTTTCCACCTTCTTTTTCCTCATCCTGCATTCCCTTTTTTATTTCCTGCTGCAAGTGGGCTTTTCATCCCCCCCTCGCGAGTACCAGTCTAAATGCAAGTGGTCTTTATCTTCTACTGCAAGTGGGCTCTTGATTTTTCTCTTAATACGTCATCTCTACAAATATAAAAATATAGTGTTGTCTCTATCAAACACTCTATCCGCGGGCCTTGCATTTGGACTGGTACCCGGTATGAATAAAGATATCGATTAAGAAACAAGTACGTGTATGGAAAATATAATTTTTAAAAGGTTATAAAAAAATCAATTGAATTGATGAATCCTTTTTAAAAGCAAAAGACATCTAAACAAAAATAATCTACGTTATTGATATGAATTTACTTGCAAAAACTCTAGGTTGCGGAATTTAAAACTTTGACCGAATGAAGGAATTCACAAACCCTAATATGGCCGCACAAATTGATCAACAATTAACCCTCAGGATTGCTACTCAACTCAAAATTTGCTCACTAACTAGCCCGTGTGGTTAGCTCATAAATAAAGGGTATTGATACTTAATTAATCCGCAAGATTAAGAAATAATGAAAACACTCGTAGCATGGAGTATGAACTCGAAAATTCTGATTATATGATTGATAAAAGGGTGTGAGGTAATTAAAATGCTGAAAAATACCCCCTATTTATAGTACATAGGTGTGGCCTTCAAGAATATAAATTAGACAAGGATTTGGTAACTCCTGTCAGAAATTGGAATGACTTATGACAGATTTAATAAGGTAAAACCATATATAACTATAATACCTAATTTAAATATAAATGATGACCAAATTCATCCAAGTAAATCAATCCAAATATTGGATGAATTCTTCAACAAATCTGCTTTATCTAAACTTATCAAATCTAATTCAATCAGAACTAAAATTCTAAACCCTAATTAAAATATAGTCGAAACTCTTCTAAGCCAATATGGGCTTTATTCATAATAATAATAATAAAATAATTACAATACCTCATTAAAAAAACCAGTGAAAAAAAGAATATAGTGTTGAACTTCTAAAACTCTAATCTAATAATAAATTAAGAAACCCTAATTCGTATCACCATATATTTATTTTATTCTTTTAAGGATTTAGTTCAGTGATCTATTTTTATGTTAATTTATTTTTTTCTTATTCCTATACTTAAATATAACATATTTTCCAAGGGGTTGGAATTTACATAGGGATCCACATTTCACACACCATATGCCGGAGGAGGCGTGAAAATAAGGCAGATCTCCGTGTTTCACATTGTTTTCTTGGAAAATTTTATCCAGCCATCAATAAAATAGATGACATTATTTAAATTTCTAAACTCCACTGACACATAATATTGCCATAAAATCCGTAAAGGGTGGATTGGTTGGAATATTTTCTTTCATGTGATGTGCACAGGTTATTGGAAGACGTTATATCATCCATGAAATATACTTTATGAGCTTACTAGAGAAAAATCATCAAGATAATAAAACTTTCTAATCAAACTATTTAAACTCATGATGCATTCTTTGATGTTATATTCGTTTCTATTTATAATTATTTTTATTCAATCGAGTAAATGATGTGAATTGCACTGACATGCATTTGAAACACATATTTATTTTATTTTGTTGAGGATTTAGTTCAATGGTCTATTTTATGTTAATTTATTTTTTTCTTATTCCTATACTTAAATATAACATATTTGCCAGGGGGTGGAAATTTACATAAGGATCCACATTGGACACACTGTGTGCCGAAGGAGGTGCGAAAATAAGAGATATCTCCATGTTTCACATTGTTTTCTTGGAAAATTTTACCCAACAATCAACAAAATAAATGACACTATTTAAATTTCTAAACTTCACCGGCAAATAATATTGCCATACGATCCGTCAAGGAAGGACTCGTTGGAATATTTTCTTTCATGTGATGTGCAAAGATTATCGGAAGCCATTATATCATCTATGGAATATATTTTATGAGCATACTTGAGAAAATTTATCAAGAGCATAAAACTTTATAATCAAACTATTTAAACTCATGATGTATTGTTCGATGTTATATTAGTTTCTATTTATAATTACTTTTATTCAATCGAGCAAATGTTGTGCACTACACTGATATGTATTTAAACCATACAATTATTTTATTCATTTGGGGATTTAGTTCACTGATATATTTTTATGTTAATTTTTTTCTTATTCATATACTTAAATATAACATATTTGCCATGAGGTGGAAATTTACATAGGCATACACATTGCACACACCCTATGCCGGAGGAGGCGTAAAAATAAGGCAAATCTCCATGTTTCATATTGTTTTATTGGAAAATTTTACCCAAGCATAAATAAAATAAATGACACTATTTAAATTTCTAAACTTCACCAGAAAATAATATTGCCATACGATCCGTCAAGTGTGGACTCGTTGAACTATTTTCTTTCTTGTGATGCACACAAGTTATCGAAAGTAGTTATATCATCCATATGAGCATACTTGAGAAAAATCATCAAGAACATAAAAATTTCTAATCAACCTATATAAACTCATGATGTACTTTTCGATGTTATATTAGTTTTTATTTATAAATAATTTTATTCAATCGAGCAAATGTTGTGCATTGAATTGACATGCATTGACATATATATATATATATATATTTTATTTTTTGATGATTTTGTTCAATAATCTATTTTTATGTTTTTTTATTCCTATGCTTATATAACATAATTTTCAGGGGTGAAAATTTACCTAGGGAACATCATTGAAGAGGCACGGAAATAAGACATATCTCCACGTTTCACATTTTTTCTTGGAAACTTTTACCTAGCCATCAATAAAATAAATGACACTATATAAATTTCTAAACTTCCCCTAGCAAATAATATTGTTATACGATCCGTCAAGGGTGGACTCGTTGGAATATTTTCTCTCATGTGATGTGCATAGGTTATTGGAAGCAATTATATCATCCATGGAGTATATTTTATGAGCATACTCATCAAGAGCATAAACTTTTTAATCAAACTATTTAAACTCATGATGCATTATTCGATGTTATATTAGTTTCTATTTATAATTACTTTTATTCAACAATTACTTTTATTAAATCGAGCAATTGTTGTGCACTGCACCGACATGCATTTACATATATTTATTTTATTTTTTTAAGAATTTAGTTCAGTGATCTATTTTTAAGTTAATTTATTTTTTTATTATTCCTATACTTAAATATAACATAATTTCCATGGTTTAAAATTTACATAGGAATCCACACTGCACACATTGTGTGCCGGAAGAGGCGCGAAAATAAGGAATATCTCAATGTTTCACGTTGTTTTATTGGAAAATTTTACCCGACAATCAATAAAATAAATGACAATATTTAAATTTCTAAACTTCACCGCAAATAATATTTCCATAGGATCCGTCAAGGGTGGACTCGTTGGAATATTTTCTTTCATGTGATGATCACATGTTATCGGAAGCAATTATATCATCCATGGAGTATATTTTATGAGCATACTTGAGAAAATTCATCAAGAGCACAAAACTTTATAATCAAACTATTTAAACTCTTGCTGTATTTTTCGATGTTATATTAGTTTCTATTTATAATTATTTTTATATAATCGAGCAAATATTGTGCACTGCATTGACATGGATTTACATATATTTATTTTATTTTCTTGGGGATTTAGTTCAATGATCTATATTTATGTTAATTTATTTTTTTCTTATTCCTATACTTGAATATAACATATTTTTCAGGGGGTGGAAATTAACATAGGGAACCACATTGCACACAGTGTGTGCTAGAGGAGGCGCGGAAACAAGGCATATCTCCATGTTTCACATTGTTTTCTTGAAAAAATTTACCAAACCATCGATAAAATAAATTACACTATTTGAATTTCTAAACTTCACCGGAAAATAATATTGCCATACTATATGTCAAGGGTGGACTCGTTGGAATATTTTCTTTCATGTGATGGTCACAGGTTATCAGAAGCAATTATATCATCCATGGAGTATATTTTATGAGCATATTTGAGAAAATTCATCAAGAGCATAAAACTTTCTAATCAAACTATTTAAACTCATGATGTATTCTTTGATGTTATATTAGTTTTTAGTTATAATTATTTTTATTCAATCGAGCAAATGTTGTGCACTATACTGAAATGCATTTACAAATATTCATTTATTTTTTTGAGAATTTAGTTCAGTGATCTATTTTTATGTTTTTTTATTCCTATACTTAAATGTAACATATTGTCAGGGGGTGGAAATTTACATAGGGAACCACATTGCACACACCGTGTGCCGGAGGAGCGGAAATAAGGCATATTCCCATGTTTCACATTGTTTTCTTGGAAAATTTTACCCAATCATCTATAAAATAAATGACACTATTTAAATTTCTAAACTTCACCGGCAATTAATATTTCCATATGATATGTCAAGGGTGGATTCGTTCGAATATTTTCTTTCATGTGATGGTCACAAGTTATTGGAAGCAATTATGTCATCCGTAGAGTATATTTTATGAGCATACTCTAGAAAACTCATCGAGAGCACAAAACTTTTTAAGCAAACTATTTTAACTCATGATGTATTCTTCCATGTTATATTAGTTTCTATTTATAATTTTTTAATTCAATCGAGCAAATGTTGTGCACTGCATAGACATGCATTTACATATATTTATTTTATTTTATTGAGGTTTTAATTCAGTGATCTATTTTTATGTTAATTAAAAAAAATTATTCCTATGCTTAAATATAACATATTTTCCAGGGGTAGAAATTAACATAGGGAACCACATTGCACACACCGTGTGTAGGAGGAGGAGCTTAAATAAGGCATATCTCCACGTTTCACATTGTTTTCTCGAAATTTTTTACCCAACCATCGATAAAATAAATGACACTATTTAAATTTCTAAACTTCACCGGCAGATAATATTTCCATACGATCCGTCAAGGGTGGACTCGTTGAAATATTTGCTTTCATGTGATGGTCACAGGTTATCGAAAGCAATTATATCATCCATGGAGTATAATTTATGAGCATACTTGAGAAAATTCATCAAGAGCATAAAACTTTCTAATCAAATTATTTAAACTTATAATGTATTCTTCGATGTTATATTAGTTTCTATTTATAATTATTTTTATTCAATCGAGCAAATGTTGTGCACTGCACTGACATGCATTTACATATATTTATTATATTTTTTTGAGGATTTAGTTCAGTGATATATTTTTATGTTAATTTATTTTTTCTTATTCCTATACTTAAATATAACATATTTTCTAGGGGGTAGAAATTTACATAGGGAACCACGTTGCACACACCGTGAGCCAGAGGAGGCGCGGAAATAAGGCATATATCCATGTTTCACATTGTTTTCTTGAAAATTTTCATCCAACCATCAATGAAATAAATTGCATCATTTAAATTTCTAAACTTCACCGGTCAATAATATTGTCATACGATCAGTAAAGGGTGGACTCGTTGGATATTTTCTTTCATGTGACGTGCACAGGTTATTGGAAGCCGTAATATCATTCATGGAGTATATTTTATGAGTTTACTAGATAAAAATCATCGAGAGCATAAAAATTTCTAATCAAACTTTTAAAATTCATGATGTATTCTTTGATGTAATATTCGGGTCAATTTATAATTATTTTTATTCAATCGAGCAAATGATGTGCACGGCACTGACATGCATTTAAAACATGTATTATTTTATTATGTTGAGGATTTAGATCACTAGTCTATTTTTAGGTTAATTTATTTTTTCTTATTCTGAAACTTAAACATATCTTGTTTTTCAGGGGGTAAAAAATTAAATAGGGATCCACTTTGTTGTGTGCCGGAGGAGGCACGAAAATAAGTGAAATCTCCAGATTTCACATTGTTTCCTTGAAAAATAGCGTCCAACCATCAATGAAGCAAATGACATTAGAGAAATTTCCAAACTTCACTGGAAAATAAATACTGCCATATCGATCCTTTTGAAGGTGGGCTCGTTGGAATATTTTCTTTCATGTTATGTGCATATGTTATAGGAAGCCGTTTTATCACCCATGGAGTATATTTTATGGGCTCACCTGAGAAAATCATTAAGAGCACAAAACTATCTAATCAAACTATTTAAATTTATGACGTATTCTTTGATATTATATTTTCCAAGGAGTGAAAATTTACATAGGGAACCACATTGCACACCGCGTGCCGAAGGAGGCACAGAAATAAGGCAAATCCCCATGTTCCACATCGTTTTATTGGTAAATATTATCCAATCATCAATGAAACAAATGACATTAATGAAATTTATCAACTTCACCGGCAAAAAATATGTTCATATCGATCCTTTAAGGTTGGATTTGTTGAAACATTTTCTTTCAGGTGATGTGCCCAAGTTATCGGAAGCCGTCATATCATCCATGGAGTATATTTTATGAGTTTCCTTTTGAAAAATCATCAAAATCATAAAATTTTCTAATCAAACTATCTAAACTCATGATGTATTCTTTGATGTTATATTAGTTTCTATTTATTATTATATTTATTAAATCGAGCAAATGTCGTGCACTGCACTGACATGCATTTAAACCATTTGGTTATTTTATTATGTTGTGAAAAAAATTGTTCACTTATCTATTTTTATATTAATTTTTTTTCTTTTTCTTATGTTTAAACATAACATGTCTTTTCAGGGGGTGGAAATTTACATAGGGATCCACTTTGCATACATTGTGTGCTGGTGTCTCCTCATTTTCTCTAATTATGAATAAATTTATTAAAAAACATAAAACAACCGTACATAAAAATTAAATTCAATAAAAAATTCTTGGCCAAAAGTCCCAGAATGAAAAGTATACACCAATAAAGTTAGATTTAAACATCTTTGACTAACCTTGCTAAACACATGGGAGGCATTTGGTATTTTTGGCCGATAATTAAATCGATGACAAATCATTTTCTTATTCTTTCCATTTCTCCTAGATTCTTCAATATGAACTGAAAGCCAGTTTCCTCGATCTTCAACTTACCTACTTAGCGGTGGGCAGAGAGGATATGTGCGTTTGGAGGGGGGCAAAGCTTATAAGCAAAGCTTCCTTCAGCTTAATAGTGAGAATAAGTAGATTAAAAGCAAAGCACTTTTAGACCTTGGTAAATTAGTTTATACGTGTTTTTTTTCAAATTAAAAGCATTCTAAGTTTTTAATATTAAGTTATATTTATTTATAATGATTGAATTTAAAATTATTTATTCATATTTTAAAAATGTACGAGAGAAGGGAGAGTATCAGTGAATGTTTCACAATTGTTACTCTTGTTGGAAAAATGTTTCTTGCAACATCCTGAGGCCATATTACATTGTTAAACTCATTAATTTTCACTAGCCAAAAACATTACCATATTGGTCCCTTAAAAGTTAATTTCATGAAGGCTTTTCTTATATGTATCACACAGAGTCATATGATATGATTGTACGCTTTGATACCAATGGATATGAATTTCTTTGCGAAAACTATGTATTGTGGAATTTTGAGAAGCACCCGATACCAAAGGATATGTAGCATTTCCTTTCAATCAAATACAACACAAACGAACGTAAGATATAAGACACAATTTTAAGAACTTCACTAATACAAGGGACTAATTCACATGAACCCAAACACTAATTGCACCAAATTAACGCAAAGAACTGCTATAAATATTAAAACTCATGATGTATTCATTGATGATATATTAGTTTCTATTTATATTTATGTTTATTCATTCGAACGAATTTTGTGCACTGACATGCACTTAAACAATTATTATAATTTCAATCGAAGATCTATTTTTGTGTTTATTTTATTTTATTTCTGATAATAAAACGTAACACGCATACACTTGGCATATATTTATAGTCTGAGTTCTAAAGGATTCATTACATTAAGCAATCTCTATTTATAGTAAAATAGAACTAAAATGATTTATTCAGGTAATTGCACGAGAATGAAGAGTATAAATGAATGTTGCACACCTTTTACTCTAGTTTGGGAAATGTTTCTTCAAACATCCCAAGACCATACTACGCTTTTGAACTATTTAATTTTCATCGGCTAAAAACATTCCCATATGGATACCTCAAGGTGGATTTGTTGGAATATCTCTTTCTTAAAACGTGTATAGATTATCGGGAAGTTGCTTTCATTACATCGATGAAGAATATTTTATGAGCTTAACTTGAAAAAATAATCTAGAGCATGAACTCATGATATTATTAAATGAAGAATCTCATTAAAGTATTGAAAAAAATATATGCGTAAAAAAACTCAGGGTATTAGTTTCTATCTACAATAAAAAATAATAATTGAGCAAATGAGTGTCTTGCACAATATGCAAATAAAAAATTATTTTTATTTTTATTTTTATTCAATTGAATATTTAACTCATTGATCTATTTGTGTGTTAATTTTATGAGTCCATCTCTTGAAAGACGGCCTTTCTATAAGTTATGTAAAAATCAAGGTTTAAACTGCCAATTTGAAGAAATCAAAATACAATTTTCGAGTTGTATTAATCGGGTTGTAAATTTATCACTCCTACATGTTGCATAATAAAATTTTACTATTGCAACTAAAATCTTTTACCTTTCTATAATTACAATTCAACCCCGTTTTTCTATATGCTTATGGGAAGACGGTATTTCCCAAAATTTTGCCTAATTTTATTGTTTTGTTCTTTTACTTAAACCTAACACGTATACTAGTTCTTATGTATTTCTTCTATATGAGTTATTCTGGGTCAATATATAAATTAAGTTATCTCTATATACAATAATAGATTTTAAAAATATTTATTAATATTGTATAAGTATCTATTTACAATGTTTTTCTTATAATTGGACAAATGTTATGCGTTGCATGCCATGTCTTATCACAATGAAAATTAGTCAAATCTCCAGAATTCACATTGTTTTCTAGGAAAATGTTATCCAACCATCAATGAAACAAATGAATCTCTTTGCAAACACTCTAGATTGCGGAAAATCGGATCTTTATTTATTTGATGATCTTGCCCAACTCAAATAAATGCACGAATCGCAGCGTCTAGCCCGCATGGTACACTCAACTCGACTTATAAGCGT
>JAULKM010099666.1:0-10782 GCA_032355605.1 Rubia tinctorum
TATTGTGATTTTACCATCTCTTTACTAGTTTGCTTTGATAGTTGTGTTGTCTTTCAATTCATAACTTAGAAAACCAAACCCCCCCCCCCTCTTTACATGCTTTTATATATCTATCTATATCTATCTAGGCTTATATCCACTCCTAATGTGTGACATTGAGAATGTGTCGCATCAACAGATCCCAAAAGTGACCCATTTGCAATGTTAGTTGAATTAAATTTTCCAGTGGGAACCAAAATTTTGAACGGAACTTTTGGGATCTGTTGATGCAACACATTCTCAATGTTGCCGCCCCTTCTGACGACCCTTTTATGAACAAATCGGAACAACATTGTTCTGCAAATATTAATAACAAAATAATATCTCTAGTTTTTCATTTCAACTTCTCCTACTTTCTTAGAGGGACCTAATTGCAAAAACAAAAAAGTTCACCAGTTGTCCAAACCCGAGCATAATCATCCCAAAAAGAAACTTCGACATCTATAGTCAAACTTATACTAACCGAGGGTAATAAAGAAACTGGTGGGAGATCGTTGTCGTACCTCTCAAATGTACTATTTTTAAGCCATAAAGTGCTCTTAACTAAAATTAAGTAGATAATGACAATTCGGGGTCGTCCACGGAGAAGAGAGATTTTCCTAAGGGTTTACACATATAAGGGTAAATACTACACTAGGTATAAAGATATGCACATATATAAAAGCATGTAAAGAGAGGGATTTTTGGTTGGTTTTTCACAGGTTATGAATTTAAAGGCAAGATAACTAACAAAGTCAAGTAACTATGCTAATCATGCAACAAACTAAGAAAAATATACAAAAACTACAAATGACAAATCTTTGGGGGCAATTGATTTCTGGTCCCGAATCTCTTATATATCCTTGAATCCATGACCTATTCGCTACTTTAACTACTTGTTGTGAAGATAAATCTTCTACCCTTTTTTATAGTAGTTTACAAGAGTGAATTCGACATATCTCGCTAAACCACACTAATGACCCTTTTAGTCGTTCAACACCTGAAAGTATATCATTAGTTGCACTAAGCACGAAGAATCAACAAGCTTGGTAAAACTTATAAACACTACACCATGTCTAAGCATTGAACCAATTCATGCATTTACACAAGATTAGTCAAGAACGTTCAACGTTACTAGATTTCTCCTAGTTGCTACACAAAACAAACATGACAAAGATTTCAATATTATCACATTCATCTAGCATCCATCAAATCATCAACCATATTAGAAGCTCTAATTCATGCTCTTGGATTTCATATGAAAAGAAAGGAGAATTAGTTATTTTCTCCCAACCCTAACAAGTAATCATACAATCAATTCATATACTCAAACTTCAAACACAATTAATGCTTTCAACAACTGACATTCAATAACAATAAATGCACAATAGCAAAATATTAAATAGCTTACATATAGTCCTCAAGACATGGGCTTGTAAACCTTAATCAATTGCTCCAAAAACTAAGTTTAGCTAATACAAATAATACTAAAATCCATGGAGAAATTCATACAAAAAAAAGAGAGAAAAGATGAAGAGAAATGAAGAACTAAGGTTTCCAAGAGAGGAAATTCGGCCATGGAAGAGAGGATATGAAGTGGGTGGCGAAAAATGGCTTCTATAGTACAAGAGAGAGGAAAAGAAAAATAAAAAGAAAAAAAGTTAGCAGGATCCCGCCCAGGCGGAATTGGCCTCGCCCAGGCAGGCATTTTCACTATTCCTTGTATCGATTCCTCTTTGCTTTGTCACCTTGCCTTCTTTTCTTCAAATTTTCAATTCTTCTTGTCTTCAATCTTCAATACCTTTTGTTGATAGCTTCAATCTTCACTATCTTTCCTTGTCACACAAAACTCCCTAAGGAGGTTATAAAAGCGTAAAAGTCGCTCTTAACTCCCCTAGGAGAATTTCTAGGCAAAACTCAAGATTTATAGCACAAAAGTATAAAAAAAGTGAGTCCCAAATGTCCTAAAACTAATATTAAAAATGAAAACATCATTAAGCTATCTCTACCTGTATCCCTTTGGACTGAATAATAGGCTAACTAGAGCATGGTCGATTGTAACGTTTACAACGACAACCTACAAGCACACACCCATACGGTTTCAGACCATCGTTACCCCAAATGTGTCTAGGTTTCCTTCTCCGAGGGGGTAGCAATAGTGCAAAAACATAAAAGTATACTTTGGTGTGCGCTAAATAAGTGAGACAATCATGCAATTCACAATAATATTAGGAACAAGACAATGTAATAATCACAAAACACATAGAAATATGTAGATCTAGAAATCTCACATTATAGACAGTAATACATGAATACAAATATAATCCCAAAGTAAATTAACTACCCCCTAAGCGTTGAACCCACATATGTCATTGGATTCAATGCCTTTGGAAAAAGAGAAATAAAAAGATGAAAATAAAAGAACCTAGAGAGAAGGGAGAGTATTTTCTCTCTCTAGCCTACTCTTGAAGAGGAAAAATTAATATAAACTTCAACCCTAAATGGCATCGGTCTATATTTATAGTAGGGAATTGGGCCTAAAAATAGGCCCAAAATAGGCCAAAAACCATAGCAGCCGCAAATAACACGGGGGTGGCATCTGGCGTCCATGCCGACCGAGTAGGCTTGATATTGGCGCGGGACGTCGATCTTGGCATGACCCGTGGTCTCGTCCTGGCGTGACCCGTTGGTCATAACACGGGCCGTTAGCTTCGTTCTTGCAAGGTCCTTGTCAACTGACGCAGGCTGTCGACTTGAGCTTCGATTTTTATCTTCTGATTCGCACCCCATGTCGTTTGTCGCAGGCTGTCAACTGAATCCTCTTTTTTGCTCTATATCTTGGCATGGGCCACACCCCGTGGGCTGGTCTTGGCCTTACTGACTTCAAATGTCGTGGGCCATATGAATGGAATGGTCTGCGCCCATACCTAGCCGAATTTGGAGTGAAAAGAAGACATGGGGCACACGACTGGCCAAAAATGGCACGGTTCGTGCTGGGGCTTGGCACGGATCATGTTGGATGGAACACTCCATGCCGAAGACCCCTGGCATAGGCTCTATGTTGTGGAATGGGCCATACTAGGTTTAGCCTCGTGCTGGCCTTGTGCGGTTTGGGCTGGTCGCGGCTGGTTCGACCAACTGACTTGTTTTCTCTACTACGGATGAATCGTTGTTTAAATTTGAGAGTTATTGCAGTCAATTTTATAGTTTTTAAGAATAAAAAATACAATGGTGCTACCCTCAAGGGCTGATTCTCCTTGGATATTTTCCAAAATATTTGCAACTCTCGAACAACAATTCCTCCATTTTGGACTTGGCCTTCTTGAACTCCGAATCCGCCTTTCTTGGCCTCAATTCTATCTACTACCATGCTTTAGAGCCCGTGGCCTTCAATCTAATACCATCCTTGTGAATTGCCTTCGATATCTTCTACCATCCTTATGAATGACCTTCCAATATCTACTACCACCCTCGCGGATGACCTTCTACAAATGATAATGAAAAAGTACTCACGAGCAACCTACTAATGAGATCACAAAGGAAGATCTAGGTGCCCGTGAATACAAAGTATCCATTAGCTTCAATTAAGTCTACAAAACTCAGGATTTAGACAAGAAAATCAATAATGGTCATCTAAACCCCTTGTTATGTAAACCTAACTAAAAATAGCAATCTACAAAACAAAAGATTATAATAAATGTATTAAATGCATTGGCTAATGCCATTATATATGGTGCACATCAATCCCCCACACTTAAACCTTTACTTGTCTTCGAGCAAACAAAAACAAGAAAAGATCTAAGTGAAATGTAGAATTCAAAGATAAGTTAGCCAATGCATTCAACTTATTCTCAATCTTCCCTAGTTCCCCCAAAGAAGTAAGAATCTCACAAATCTCAAATCCCCGAAGATGCTAAAGTAACCAAATCAGCCAAAACATTGTAAAGTAAAAGGTAAGCATAAAAATGATAAGTTTTGAACTACCTTACTCGTCCGCCAAAAGCAATCCAAGGGTTGTTTCTGAAAAAACCACTGAGGATAATCCAAATGATCCTCAGCTTGGTTGTGACTAAGGATAACTCAAGATTCTCGACTTAGTTAAAACTAAGGATAATGCCACAAGATCCTCAACTTATTTTTCATTTTCTCTCAATTTCTCTCATTTTTCCTAGGAGCCCTTTTGGATTTTCATCCAAGTTTTCACACATGTTGAGCTAACCATCTCACCTTTTCCACACGGCCTCTAATTTTTACCTAAGTTTTCCAATTTAATCAGGCCTAGCCTCTCATGTTTACCTAGGCCTTTCAACCTATCCGGACTTTTTTCCCATTTTTGCCTAAGTTGCCCTTTTGGGTTTCCAACTTAGCCGGGTATATATTTTTTTCTTCATTTTTTCATATATTTCAAAAAAAATTGTGTAGAACAAAATACCCCAAAGTTGGAATTCATACACAAAATATCATGAAAAATAAAAAATTACACCACCAAAAAGGTTCATCCCAAAACATTCCCAAAAACAAAGTGATAGCACCCTAAATAATACACCACCAAAAACTCTACCAAACTTTCCAAAATCAAAGATAACACCAAAAAGACACCAAACAAAACAACACCAAAAAGTTCCCCAAAAACACACCCCCCAAAACAAACTACCAAAAAATGCCCTCACACCTAAATAAACAAACAACCAAGGGGTTAAATTAAAAATCCTAATGAGGGAATGTAGCAAAATCGAGGAAGAATAAGATAGTTCTCAAAACACATCATTCATCCAAATCATAGGCCACCATGAAGAGTATTCCAACTCCCCCCTACCCCCCCACACACACACACTAGATTCATGCATTGTCCCCAATGCATATGATCAAGGTAAAAAGGAAAGATTGAAAATATCAAAGAATCAACTCTATTTGTTTTTTTTGAAATTAGTCACAAGGATCCCTACAAAAACAAGAAAATATATCAAACACAATTTAGTCATCACAAAATTATCAAAACCTACAAATTCAAAATGAAAGTATTGTTTCTTTATTGTCGTCTTCACGACTTATTTGAAATAGGAGTGTTCATTCTTGGATTCTACTCCCGAATTCCCCCCATTCTAGATAAGGTTTCAACCTTTGCTCATTGACTAACCACTTGATGCCATTCTCCTCATCTTTTAGCTCTATGGCTCCTTGATTATAAACCTTGGTCACCACATAAGGACCTCCCCACCTTGACTGTAATTTACCCAGAAAAAGACGTAGCTGAGATAAATATATAAGGACCTTTTGTCCCACAAAAAGTCCTTCACTGTTTTCTCATCAAATCATGCTTTTGTCTTTTCCTTGTAAATTAGTGCGGTGTCATAGGAATCGCGCCTAAAATCTTCAAGTTCTTGGAGTTGCAACTTCCTATGTTTCTCGGCTTCACTCAAATTTATATTCAAGCATTTAATGGCCCAATATGTTTTGAACTCGAGCTCTACCAGGAGATGGCATCTCTTACCAAAGAGAATCTGAAAAGGTGACATGTCTATGGGGGTTTTGTATGCGGTCCTATATGCCCAAAGTGCATCATCCAATCTAGCACTCCAATCCTTTCTAGATGGATTTACCATCTTTTCAAGGACATTCTTGATTTCCTGATTGGATATTTCTGCTTGGCCATTTGTTTGTGGGTGGTAAGCGATGAATGTCCTATAGGTCACACTATATCTTTTAAGTAAGGTCCCCATGACTTTATTACAAAAGTGAGTACCTCTATCACTAATTATAGTTGGGGTATACAGAACATTGAGAAAATGTTAGATTTGTGTAAACTCATCACGGTGTCCGCATCATTGTTCTTTGTGGCTTTGGCCTCAACCCATTTAGACATATAATCCACCACCCCTAGGATATAATATTTTCCATTGGACACGGGGAAAGGGCCCATGAAATCCATCCCCCACACATCAAATATCTCAACCGGTGGTGTGAGAACTTGGGCCATCTCATTTTTGAATGAGATATTTCCTGTCTTTTGACACCTATCACAAGCTAGAATGAACTCTCGGGTATGTTTCAACATGTTGGGCCAATAAAGGATACATTTCACTAATATCTTAGAGGTTCTTTTATACCCAAAATGTCCACCTACGGTGGAAGAACGACAGTGTCTAAGGATTGACTCCACCTCCTCTTTGGAAACACATCTCCTAATCTCTTGATCAGAGCAATGTTTGAAAAGGTAAGGACCATCCTAAAAATATTCATTTCCCTCATTCAGTAGCATGTTCTTTCAGATTTGATCTAAGGAGGGGGGAAATACCCCCGTGGTAAGGTAATTCACTATCTCAGCATACCAAGGCTGTCTAGTTGTCACACCGAACAATTGTTTGTCAGGAAATTCTTCCCGAATGTGTTCCAACTTAAACTTTTCCTTAGTGAGATCTAAGATCTCAAGTGTTGTGGTGGTGGATTATAATTTCCATCCACCATCACTAAAGCCCTCATGTGTTCCACCACCACTACATTCTCACTTCCCTTTTTGTCTTTCACCTCAAGATCAAACTCACTCAAAATAAGTATCCACCTAATAATCCTAGCTTTTGCCTCTTTCTCTGTCATAAAATAGTGGAGAGCTGCATGATCGGTGAATACAATTACCTTAGTTCCTATAAGGTACTATCTAAACTTCTCAAGGGTGAACACTACCGCTAGTAACTATTTCTCCGTGCTGGAATAATTACGATGCACGTCATTAAGAGTTACTGAAGTGTAGTAGATAACATTTGGTACCATTCCTACCCTCTGGCCTAACACTGCTCCTATGGCATAATCACTCACATCGCACATTATCTCAAAGGGTAAGGACCAGTTTGGGGGTTGAATGATGGGAACAGTAACAAGCATTTCCTTCAAAGTCTCAAGGGTTTTTCTGCCCTCCTCATCTATAAAGAAGTCAACATCCATTTGAAAAAAATTGCATAAGGGTGAAGAAATCTTAGATAAATCCTTAATGAAACGCCGATAAAATCCGGCGTGACCTAAGAATGACCTAATGTCCCTCACACAAGTGGGGGTAAGAGAGGGATTTGATTGTGTCTGATTTAGCCTTATCAAATTCTAGACCTTGAGCCGACACCACATGAACTAGAACAATGCCCTTTTGTACAATAAAGTGACACTTCTCGGAATTTAAGACGAAGTTGGTGTCAAGGCACCTTTCTTACACACGTGCTAGATGATGTAAGCATGGGTCAAAAGAATCTTCGTGAATGGTGAAATCATCCATGAATACTTCGATGAAGCAATACATAAATTCCGAGAAGATACTAACCATACACCTCTTAAATGTACCCAATGCATTACAAAGTCCGAAAGGCATACGCCTATAGGCGAACGTGCCAAAAAGGCACGTAAAGTTCATTTTCTCTTGATCCTCAGAATCAATGGTTATTTGGAAGTATCCAGAATAGCCATCGAGGAAGAAGTAGTGTAAGCGACCAGCTAATCTTTCAAGCATTTGGTCGATGAAAGGTAGTGGAAAATGATTCTTGCTAGTTACCGCATTTAAGCAACGACAATCAATACAAACTCGCCACCCATTTTGAACATGGGTGGGGACCAAATTCCCATCCTTGTTCTCTACCATGGTCGCCCCACTCTTTTTAGCATCAATTGAGTTGGACTCACCCACTTACTATTGGAGATAGGATATATCACCCTTGCCTTTAGTAGTTTAAGGACTTCACCTTTAACCACTTCCAGTATTGACAGGTTTAACTGCCTTTGAGGTTGGCATACAGATTTTGAATCTTCCTCCAATAATATATAGTTCATGCAAGTTGAGGAATTTATACCTTTGATATCGGCTAAAGTCCAACCTATGGCTCCGTTGAATTTCTTAAGCACCTTAATCAACCTAGCCTCTTGTTCACTAGTGAGCTTACTATAAATAATCACTGGTAATGTCTCACCCTCACCTAAGAAAGCATACTTCAAGTCTTTGGGTAAAGGCTTAAGTTCGACTACGGGTGGTTCCTCTATTGAAGGCTTTGTCTCAGGTATCACTAGGTCATCTAGGTTCTTGGGTAAGGTCTCTATGTGAGTGTCAATTTGGGGATCGACCTCCCCCATATTCTCCACTAGACTGGTGTTCCTAGTATCAAAATGATCATTGTTTAAGGGGTAATCATCAAAAGCAACATTCATAGCTTTATCAAAAACCTCTTGCATAATGACATTAAGATCATCATTCATAACATAAGAAGACTCATTAAAGACACAATTCACATTTTCATACATGCTAAACTCTACAATGCAATCACCAAACTCTAATGCTAACTTTCATGTATGCACATCAACCTTAGCCCTAGCAGTTTTCAAAAAGGGCCTCCCAAATAATATTGAGGTTGTATCCTTCTCGTTTACCATATTTAGGACATAAAAGTCAGCCGGAAATGTTAGTCAATTTACTTAGACCATCTCATCCTTTACAATACCTCTTAGGTATATGGTAGAGTGCTTACCCAAGTGGACTACCACCTCGGTGGCATGCATTTTTGAAAAATTTACATATCTATACAGAGAGTAAGGTATAGCATTTATGGATGCCCCTAAATCAACCATAGCATCTTTAATCAAAGTCTCAAGAATTGTACGAGGAATAACAAACATGCCAGGGTTTTTACACTTAGGGGGAATGTCAACTTCCATGAGAGAGGAAGGTTGCTTTATCATTTCATGCCTAAACTCATGCCTTGAATCACATAATTTGTTTAATAATTGTTTACATCCGGCACAAAATTGATAGTGTCAAAGAGAGAAGTACTAACCTTACAATGCTTGAGAATCATGAATGATTCCTTGTTGTGCTCCTTGCCTTGATTATTTCTCATCTCATCCAAATGAGGAAGTAGTGGAGCTTCCTCATCAAATAGCTTCCATCTCCCCACCCACTAACTCACCTTTTTCAACAACTTTCTCACTTTCTCTCCAACTCTCTCAACATTTCAGGAAAGTTGACTTCCAAAATCCCTTATGCAGCCAAATACTTGGTTTTAGAGTAAGTCACTTAATTTACCAAGGTTGGTTAAAGCTCCAAGTATCTCTTTACAAGCAGTCTTGGGGAAGTATTCCTGGACCAAACTGAGTGAGTTATAGAATGATTGTCATGCTCGTTCCCGTCGGTCTGGTAATACGAAAAAGCTCCATTTCCTTACCATAATCACTCAACCAAGAACAAGTCTTTGTAGGGTGATCATAGTGACACACCCTACAGAGTATCATGTGCCGAGCACTCTCTCCCTACATCTTCTTTTTTTTGCTATCTTTTTCAATTGAAAACACAAAAAATACACAAAATTTAGAATCATAGTGCAAGGGTTCTTGTTTTGCACCAAGAACTTAAACAATACCTATTCCGGAAAATAACAAACAAAAAGAACAACACTAACTACTCAACTAACATGCTATGCAAGCTAATCTCTAGACCATTAAACTAACATCCCAGCAGCGGCACCAAAATTTAACCTGCCATCTACCAAGCATATTTAAATACACGAGAGGAGGACTTTTAGGGATCAAAGATAGAATTTATACGTTGATCCCGTTCCTATTACTATACTACCAATAATGGTAGATAGTGGTAAGTACCGGGGTCGTCCATAAAAATGTTAGGAATCTAATAAATAGCTACACACAACCATGTTTGGATCATCAATCCGATTATGTGTTAGGAATAAATAGTGTTTGTAAAACACTCATTTGGGGTGGGAGGTTCAACTAACAACTAATAACATGCAATCAAAATAATAAACTACGTAAACTAGTACTCGAGGAATATTATCCTAACATGATTAATGTCATTTCGATCATCGATTTCATCAAATGCAAGAACTATACCCTATTCTAGTGTTTGTGTCATGTAGTGTGTGCAATGGTCAAAACTTCTCCCTATCTATCACATAAGGGTATGTGTATTAAATCTTCCATCAGCCTCGCCTCCGCAACTAGGAGAGTGCAACAACGGTAATGGCTCATTGTGTAAGTCTGATTCTACCCCATGCAATTAAGTCCGAGGCAGAACACTACAAACGCACTACCCCTATGCCTACAAAGGCAAAGGAAGTAGGCATCTTATCGATGGCTCTAGGATCACAAAGATAATCCTACTTTTGTACGTAAGCTATCTCTACACGTAACCCTTTGTACCGAATAATCGGCTAACTAGAGCATGGTTGATCATAACATTAATAACGGAAACCTACGTTCACACTCCCAAACGGTTCCAGACTATCGTACCCTAAGAACATCTAGGTTTCCTTCCCTGAAGGGAAGAAGTAGTGCAACAACACGAAAGTGAACTTTTGTGTGTTCTAACTAAGTGTGACAATCATTAAATTCACAAGAATATTTAGAACAAACCAACATAATAATCACAAAGCACATAGGTAGATCTAGAAATATTATAAAATAGACATTAATAAATGAATACAAATATTATCCCAAAGTAAATTAACTATTTCCTAAGCATTGAACCTAAATATTTCATTGGATTCAATGCCTTTGGGAAAAAGGGAAAAGAAAAAGAGGAAAAGAAAAGAACTTAGCGAGAAGCGAGAGTATTTTCTCTCTCTAGCCTACCGCTGAAAAGGAAAATTGAATATAAACTTCAACCCAAAATGCATTGATATATATATAATAGTAGGGAATTAAGCCTAAAAATAGGCCAAAAACTCTAGCAGTCACATACGGCACGGGGGGGGGGGGGTGGCGGCATCGGACACGGTCCGG
>JAULKM010099668.1:0-10781 GCA_032355605.1 Rubia tinctorum
AACTACTACACGTTGCATAATAAAACTTTAATATTGCAACAAAGATCTTTTACCTTTTATTATTATAATTAAACTCCATTTTCCATAACCCTATGGAAAGAACGTTTTTTTCCAAAACTTTGCCTATTTTTTAAAGTAGTTAATATGTCTAAATATTTATAATTGAAATTTTTTAAGGAGATATATTTTAAAGGAGTACAAGTACAACAACAACAAAAATAAAAATATAATACACTCACATCTTGGATTTAAATGAAGATACTATCTAAGATGCGGGATTTAGAAAATTTTATACGGAGTATAATGTTATACGTTAAGGTATTGGCAAATCAAATTATTTCCCGTCTTCTAAGACGGGAAAGAATGTGATTTGCCAATACCTTAACATATGACAGAAAATTTTGTATATCAGGTAATTAAGTATGTTGGAGTAATGATCCAATAACATTTTCACCAGTGTAAATGGGTTGAGAATTCAAAGGTAGTTTTTGTTTTCTAATTTCTTTTCTTAAACTATTTGATACTTGTTAAAATGATATGCACTCTCACCGTAACATATTTAATTTCATAACATACAAACTTTTATGAACATTTGCTAATATATAAAATAGGATCTCTCAAAAATATGGAGTCAGATTTTGTGATTTGAAAACTTGAATTTAGAATTTGGACTTGAAATTTGAAACTTTTAATCTTTGTCTGGTAATACGATTTGCAAATCCCACGAACTTATGATCTTGTTATACTAGTATGATATTTTCACACATTTGAAATAAAAATATATTTTCACATATTAATGGATCTGATCACAACATTCAGGTAGTGTTTAAGAGTTGAATGGCCATTTCAAAAGCCTACCAGCAATAAATAAAATTTTATTATGCTATTGGAAGAGTTTATTCGGAGACTTTTTATCAATTACCAACAGAAAGTAAGCTTTATTTTTTCTCCAGAGGAGAAAAAATAGATTCCCCAAATAAATTATTGAGTAGTACATTTCCTCATAAACGACTACCGGTGGGCGGTGATGTAATCTGGCATTCAAATTGTGGCTGGTGTGGTGTGGCATGTTCATGTAATTTTCAATTCCTTATTAACTGTGTGTATATATATATATATATATATATATATATATATATAATTCTCAGTTTTTTTAGTGTTAATATTATTTTGATTAGCTCTGAACTTTGGTCAATTATGATCTTTGTTGATTTTAAGTGGATGGAATAAATTCCCTTCAAATTTAAAAATAGAATATGCGTCTGTATGTTGTCTATTTTACCCATTGCTCATTCACTACTTTTAGCACCTTTTCTTTATAGTCATATTTTCCCCGCTTCACCCAGGAAAATTCTGATGGACTTTCACAGGGATTACGGAACGTAGCCAACATTATTCTTGATTACAAATTTACCAAGATGCAATCAAAATAATTATGGAGAATGTCCCTGATACCCATTTGTTCTCGGTTTGAATAGTGATCGGAACATAGCAGCGTCGATGACTGGTGACCGACATTCTCGATGAATTTGAAAGGCACATGGCTCATACTCGGGCTCCCAAGGTCCTAATCATCCTGGATTTCCATACCATCATTTTGTGGCTACTAAATTCATGTCATCTTTCACTTTTAGCCACCCATATTTTTTTTATGAACACTTTTTGCCACTCAACTAGTCAAACTGCTAAATCGTGGCACTTTTATTAAGTCAATCCACCAAGTTGGCATTCCATCGCCTCACATGCCATCCGCATGATATTTTAAGGGTAGGATAGACTTTTCCAGGTGAGTGGACAAAAGCGTTTGAGAAAAAGATGAGTGGCTAAAAGAATCTATAAAAATGATGAGTGATATCTATAAAAATGGCCAAAAGTACCGTTGTCTCCAGCCGAAGCTCTACCGCTGTCATGGTGCTAGTTTCCGTCACATTCTCAAGCATGATTTCCATCTCCACGTGAGAAAACTGATTATTTGCTCGGACCGCTCCAGACTCATTATTACTCAAATACGATGTCACGTTGTACACAATTCCGTCGATCTCCTCACCGCCGTGGCAACCAAAATTCATCACAAATGCCACGTCATTCCACCAATTTATTTTTAATTTTAACAAAACAAAGATTGAAAGATAGGCAATTATTAAGAAAACTAATTTTACTACAATAGAAAATCAACCGCTAAATTAGCGGCGGAAGACACAGAGAGAAGAAGATAATACCTAAGGGGGACTAAATAGAGTGGCTTGATGAAAGAAGCAGACATTGTTGTTTTGAAAGCGCTGAAGTCGTCATCGAAATCGAGCAGGGCACTAGTGGAGAGCCTTGGATTAAAGACAGCAATCAAAGACAGTTCCTTTGCCTCTATGCTAACCAAATTTTCCTCTACCTCACCAACACGTTCTAGTTATCCAAAACAAAACCCCCCTCCCTAATTAAACCTTCATCTGTAGCGCCGCTCAAATCTGATTTGGGTGTGCGACTTGGGAAATCGACGGGAGCCTATGGTGGTGCCGGGTTGGGAGTGCGATTTTGCTGATGGTGGAGCCGATTTTGGCGAGTTTGGGTTTCAGAGGCATTGGGGGAGTTTTAGAGGCGGGTCACCGATGAAGTTTCAGACGAGTGTGGGTTTGGCCCGACCCGTAGTATATGGCTGATTTCTGAAATGGGTTTTCGTTTTTGGTTTATGGGGGTTTTCCTCTCCCTCTACTTTCTGGGTGGTGGTGAAAGGTCAAAGAAGGTGTTTAACACCTTCCATTAAAAATATAATTTATTATAGTTTTATTAGTTTAGTATTTTTAGAAGTTTAATATTATACTCTTTTTCCCAATGGTTTTTTAGTGAGGTAGTGTGCTCATATTTAGAATTAATTTTGAAATATTGTAATTTAGGAGTTTTAGTTATGATTGGATTATATTTGGTGAGTTTAGATACGACATATTCATTCAATAATTCATCCAATATTTGAATTGATTTACTTGGATGAATTTGGTCATCATTTAGATTTAAATTAGGTATTGTAGTTAGATATGGTTTTATCTTCTTAAAGCTGCCATAAGTCATTCCAGTTTCTGACAGTAATTACCAAATCCTTGTCCAATTTGTATTCTTGAAGACCACACCTATGTTATGTATTATAAACAGGGGATGGTTTTTCAACATTTTAATTACCTTTGACCTTTTTATCAATCATATATTCAGAATTTGAGTTATTATTCTTTGCTTGCGAGCAATCCATTGTTGCTAAATCTCGCGAGTTAATTAAATTAGCAATACTCTTTGAATCTGTGAGCTAATATCGCGGGCTAGTTAGTGAGCGGTTTGTGCAGCTGTGATTAAGGGTGTGTAAAATTCCTTTCTTACAGTCAAGAAACCATCAAAATTATCCAGAGTTTTCACAAGGAGACTAATATCGATTGGTATCAGAGCTCAGCAAAAATAACTTGTGGCCGTAAAATCAGGAGTTTATGCACCAAACTTAGGGTACAAAGTGTCAAGCTTTTTCCACTGCTCGCCGTCTGACGTATGCCGAATCACGTCATTCGCCAGAAGATCTCTTTCTGCATGTCATGTCATCGCAACAACTTTGCATCTTCTTTCGAAACAAATAACTTCTTCAACCTTGGAAAGACAGAGAGATATTGTAACACTTTGTCCGGGGTTCTTTTTTCGAATTTGAAGTAACTTCAGCACCAACCTCAATTCCATCACGCTTTAACTTGTATCGAGACTCACCATAAACACTACACAGGTCTCGATCCTTGTTCTTCAGGCCTCTATAGAGCATACAATCATTGGCACAAACATGTATTTTTTTCAATTCCATTCCCATAGGACAAAGAATCCATTTTGCGGCATACAAACGGTTTGGAAAATTGTTATCCTCCGGAAGCAATTCATTGACTAGTTCCAGAGACTCCGTCATCCCTTTGTCAGTCCACTCAAATTTTAATTTCAAATTCATCATTCGCAAAGTTGCACTCAAAACCAAATGTTTCGAACCAATATACAAAGGCGTCTTATTGTCGTTGTGCAAAGCTTCAAGCACTTCGGATTTCCCATGGGATTCTCTAGCAACGTCCTTCCACCATCTCATCGAACCCTTCATCTACGTCATATTGATCTGATTCTTTATGTCCAACATCTTTAACAATAGCATTGTCAATCTTCCATGCTACACATCATTCCTACAATCTTTACACAGGTAACGTGCTCGCACCCCGCCATTCTTGGAAGCATGTTCAAAAGATACAACAAGAAATGATTCTACCAAAGGGAGATAATCAGGTGATTTTCTCAAATCTTTACGAATCAATTCAATTTGATCCATCGAAAAACCGTATAATAATTAAATTGAGATGTTTAAACCACATGACCATCATACAACATAACACATTATTTCACAATCACTGATTCAACTAAATCAAAATCATTTCAAATAACAATGTACATGCATTCCGACACAAATTCATTTATCTACCAATCACACACACACATATACATACACACACACAACACAATTGAGGAAAAATTACATACCTTTGATCCTCCCAAATGTATTCTATATTAGTTTTGGAAGAAGCCCATAGAGAAAATTTAAGGTTTAAATAATATGAGTTCTTGAAACCTAAATGACCTAGCCCACATTTAACATGTTACGACTGTATTCCAAACTCAGAACTGGTACACCTTCCAACCCGTTCTGAGGCGATCACATTTTGGACTGGAAAATTGATCCGAATTTCAATTCCGGACCCGGAAATAATTTTGGCCCTTCAACATAGACATGCGGTGAGCTTCTGATACCTTCATTAGAAAGCAGTTTAATATAACCGCCTTCTAATCAATTCAAATGAAGGCGGTTAAATGAAAAACTGCTTTTGTGATATACCATTCAAAGCCGATTATCAAATAACCGTCTCTCTCTTTGTTACAATCGCCTTCCACATTCATAGGGACCCAATTTATAAGTTCAGAAGCCTCCAGGGAAGGCGGTTCCTGGAAAAAACTATGGAACCGCCTTTTAATGGTGTCTATAATCAAGCTTCCTCCACTAGTGGAGGTTAAAGATGAGAGTATATTTGTCATTTTCCCCTACTAAAAAATTAACCAGTTCTTTCGCTCTTTGCAGAAAGGGTTGAGACAGAGGGAGTATAGGTTCTCGTTAGCCAATATGTTCTTAAATTTACAGTATTTCCATAGACTATTACTCCAGTCACACTTGTCATATTGGATTTTTTAGCATTCAAACTTAATAAAAAATAATTGAAGGTTTATGATTCTTTCATAAAAACGATTTTAATTTTTATACAAGAGACCATCTCACAGTGAGATCAGGGATTAAATTGCAAAAAATTAAGCATGGAGTTTCAAATTAAAGTTTTAAAAGTTCAGGGGCTGGATGTGAAATTTTGTTAATTTACATTTAAGTTCAGGTATAAATATCAATCTTTCATCTTCTTCTCCCACATTTTTTCGACGTCTTCTCTCTTCTCTCATTTCCTTTTTCTGCGCAACTGCCTTCTTCTTCTATCTCCTCTCCATTTCTCTTCCAGCTTCCTTCGATTTTACCCTCATTTTCTCCATTTTCATCCATATTTCTTGTGCCCAGTTATTCACGATGAACGCAGGGACGCTGCACTTCATTTTTCGGTTATTTTGCTGATTTTAGCTTCGATTTCCAGTGATCTAACATGATTTGACCTTCATTTTATGGTTATTTTTGAATGTAATGTCCTAGTTCTGATTTTTTATGCATATTTTGTTTTAAAAAATGGTTTACTTTTTTGTTCATGTGATTTTCTAGGGTTTGTGTAGGTCATACTGAGTAATATTTGGGGATTTCTCTTTTTTTTTTTGTTTGGTGAATTGTTCTTACTGATTTATGTTAATTTTTATGTTGTTGTTACTGTTGCTTCTTAGATGTCTAAGAAGACTTGCCTCATTGCTGCTGCAATTAAGAAAGAAGGAGGATATGTAAGTTTTATTATTTTGCAGAGTGATATTTTAGATAGTGTTGTTGATATTTCTCATTTTTGTTTGATGTTTCACGTTCAGATTTTAAGTGTTGTTATCTGTGTTGGCGTGATGTTTTAATATCAATGTTGATGATTGTGTGGTTTTCATGCTTATGTGTGCAATTGATGTTCAGTTTTGATTATGTGTGATAACTTAGGGTTTTGTTATGAATTTGTGCTAATTTTTGTGTTGCTACTGTTGTTTCTTAGATGTTTAAGAAGACTTGCCTCAATGCTGCTGCAATCGAGAAAGAAAGAGGATATGTAAGTTTTATTATTTTGCAACAGTGATGTTTTAGATACTGTTGTTGATATTTCTTATTTTCTGTTTGATGTTTAGGTTTTAAGTGATGTTCTCTGTGTTGGTGTGATGATTTAATTTCAGTATTTGATGCTTGTAGTGTTTTAAGTGTGCAATTGATGTTCACTTTTGTTGTTTTAATTGTGTGAGATATCTTACGGTTTTGTTACTATTTGTGGTCATTTTTGTGTTGTTGCTATTTCTTAGATGTCTAAGAACACTTGACCACTGTTGCTGCAATCGAGAATGAAGTAGGAACTGTAAGTTTTCTTTTTTTATTTGTGATATTTTAGATACTGTTGTTGATGATTTAGGTTCTTTCTTTGATCTTTCATGTTTAAGCTCTAAGTATTGTTATGTGTGTTGGTGTAATGTTATAATTTCAGTGTTTGATGGTTGTGGTGTTTTAATATTTAAGTATGCAACTGATGTTCAATTTTGTTCTTTTGATATTTTAATGTGTACTGTTTATTTTTTAAATTTTTTGATATCGATGTTTAAATAGTGTATTTGATGTTTCTCAATGTTGTTGTCAGTGATGTAATGTGTGCTATTGCGATATTTTAATTTCAGGTATTTTTGTTTTAATTTCAGATATAGATGTTTTAATTACTGTATGTGATGTTTTATGTTTATTTCACAGGAATACTTTCTAAGTCAGAGATCTACGATGTCATTGATGAGATATTAAAAAAATTCTATGAGAAATCATGCTCCCGAAGGTGTTCCCTTGAACATAGGACCGAAAATCGACCTTTGATCATTGTGTTGGTGGAGTAGAAGAGTCATTCTCTTCGAAACCAGCAGGAAAGAAGGCAAGTCTGTGAATAAGGGAGCAACGAAGGAAAACAAGTCGGGGGAAAATAGAATTTAATTATTTGGGATGTATTGTGTGAGAATGATGTTTTATAAATATTGGCTTATTTGTTAGAGCCGATACACTAGATTGTTGTTGATATTTTAGGTTGATTTGGAATTTTTTTCTTTAATTTTTATGTTAGTGGTTTTTAGGGCATTTGAACCCTTTTGTACATAATGATGTTTAATGGTTTGATAGTTATAGCGAATGACATTTTTATATGTATTTGTAGTGCCAGTCATGATTCAATGAATTCCCTCAACTTTGAGTTGTTAGTGTATGATGTTTTATGTCTTGTTCATCTGTAATATACATAAAGTGATACGTATCATTTTACATATGTAAATTATCATGTAAAAAATAATAAAATCAGTGGATAGAAGTGGAACGTCAAAATAGTTTTTTCAAATGTTACAACAGTGGATGTATATTTTCAATACTAGTTGGAGATATTTTCTTTTTTATTGATGTGTTAGCTTTTTTGCATGTCATTTTAAAAATTGATAATGATGTTTACTATTCATAAAATATTATAATTTTATTTGATGTATTCTTGATTGTTAAGTAGTGTGATTTGATCTTTTATATTTTTATTTTGACAACTATTTTAATATTGATGTCTAAATATTTTTAGTATTTCTATATGATGTTTGAATATTTTTATTTAGTATGTATAGTGTTTTTTATTATTTTATTTGATATTTAATATATATATTATTTTATTTGATATAAAATTATTTAATTTGAAGTTTTAGAAATTTTATTTGATATTATTTACTTTTTAATTTGATGTTTTATTAGTTGGATGTGATTTCAAACCAAATTTACTTTTAAATCAAAATATGAATAACCTCAATAAAAACTCATGTTTTCAGGCCAAATTTGACTCGACCCATTCACCTGAATACCAGTCATCCTCCCACTGCAACCCTAATGATCGAAATTGTGCAGCCAAAATCACCCGCCTCCTCCTCGAACCTCCCCTTTCTGACTTGAATCTTCTCGATTGTCTTCACTAGCATTTTGCACCCTCCATCTAGCCCTATTTTCTTTAACTCAGTCGCCGGATTCGACTTCGACTTTGACCCACTCGATTGCAATGGCGGTAGACATTGGTCACTGCTTTCCGCCTAAACACCGGCAAAGATGAACCCTAGTGATTGATGACGACTCTGGAGACGATGAACCTTGAGATTGAAGCTCCTGCACAACGAATCCTGACGTCAGTGACAAAGCAAGTGCAGACGGAGATGGCGGATGGCCAGAAAAACATCAGCGGCACAAAGGATATCGACGCTGGCGCTCAAGCAACTGAAGACGATGATATGGGGATGGTCAGAATACAACATCGACATGGAGAATATCGACGGCGACGACGAGGAGATGGCGGAGAAGGCAAGGAGGCGAGACGGCAACGACGGAGAGGCCAGGAGCCAACGACGGAGCAATCGAGAAGAAGGTGATGCATCTATTTCTGTTTTTTTGTTTGGCCCCCCATATTTTTCACGCTTTTCATTAATTAACCCGAGTCCAAAGTATTTCAAATTCTGCCCCGAATTTGATTTGCTCTTTCGCTATTTTTCTTTTTGTCATTGGTCTCAGTATGTGACGGTCTCGTAAGAGACGGACTCGGATTTCACATGTTGTATTCTAATTGTCCAACCGCATAGGAAGTATTCCTTACGAATATTGAATGACCACCGCGACTCATACACACTCCGCATATACTACTCCCTCCGTACCAGCAGTAATGACATATATTCCTTTTTGCATGATAATATTTGATCATCAATATCTCTAGTTACATATATCAATTTTGTATAAAAAATTGATATTTAGAAAATATATGTTAAGATGAATTCAATAATATATCACATGATATATTTATTATAAGTATATTTATTTATATTTATTGTCAAAATTTAACAAATTTAACTTTGAAAAAATAAATGTGTCATTAGTGATGCGACGGAGGGAGCATTGAACAATTACTCATATATAATGTCGGCTATTATTCCACACCACACACACATTGTTTAATAATTACTAAAAGAATGATATTGACGAATGACATTTGTCATAAATTCTAAACATTATTGACCTGCCCGATACAGAATATGTGACCTGGTATGTCATGCAGTAATATACTCTCACCGTTTTCGTATAAGTGGCACCATATGATTATGTGTTTGAATTTATGTGAAGAAAATGAGTGGATGAAATTGAATGTACAATGTAAAAAGTAGAATGAGTGGATGAAATTGAATGTACAATGTAAAAAGTAGAATGAGTGAATGAAATTGAATGAATTTTACAAAAAATGGAAAGTGTGCCAATATAAAAGAAAAACTCAAAGAAGAAAGTTTGCCAATAATAGAAAAACAGAGGGATTACGAGACATCCTCTCTGATTCATTTAATAATAATGTATAGTTTAGGTTTTAAAAACAGAGAAGAGTGCGTCTTGTTGTTTATAAGTTTATGCACAGTTTACGTATTTTTTTACCTTATAAGCTGCATTTGTTAAATTACATATTTCTTCCGTACCATCCAAATCTGCACATAATTATTCTTTCAGTCAAAGTAGTCAAATTTTGACCACATATTTGAATACATATATGAACCGTAATTTTATCATATGAGATATTGTTAGATTCGTCGTAATGGATACACATATTTACAGTTAAACATGTTTATTGGAGACCGTGAAAAAAAAATCTGTGCAAATTTGGCTGGGACGGGGGAGTACTAATTAAATTTAGAAATTTAAAAATATATTTTTTATATTATATATTTTTATACATTTATATTTTCATATCAAATACACATTATTACTTATTTTAACTTTTAAAATAAAATATTTAAATTTTATAAAAAAATTAAGGTAACAATGAACTGTCCATAATCTTATGAAAATGTTGTCTTTTCTGATACTTTCCCCAAATAATAATCTAAAGCATAATATCTTTAAGCCACTTTCTTAGGCAACCATTTTATGGACGTAGTTTATTACAGTAAAATTGCTGCCGGAGCTAACAAATGCAAAGCACGGGAATGAGTACCATTTGTAGCACGTTTGTATCAGTTAGGGTTTTGCTGCTGCTACTATTAAATTAGAGTTTATGTCAATCTCATGTGAAATAAACTCTGAAAATAGATGTTTTAGAACGATTAAAAACACATGATACAACAAACCTAGTTACTGCTACTCAAGTGGAACTCGAACAGTTGCAGCTAAACATAAGCTATTTTTCCTCTCAACACTGGCACCAAAGATCTCAGTCATGTCCAACAATTCCGGTTTGATCCCGCCCAGAATTTCCCAGTCGAAATGGTAGAGCAATTGAGCCAAAACAAGTTCACTCATTGCTTGACTAAATGATACACCAGGGCACATTCTTCTTCCTCCTCCAAATGGGAGATACTCAAAATTAGGTCCAATGATATCAATCCCATTCTCCAAAAATCTCACGGGTTCGAAACTTTCTGCATTTTTCCAAACCTCTTCATCCCTGTTAACCGCCCACGCATTGATTATAACTTTTGTCCCAATGGGAATTGTAAAGTCCAGATTTATCTAGTTGGCAATTTGTGGAAATTATGCAAAT
>JAULKM010099669.1:0-10781 GCA_032355605.1 Rubia tinctorum
CCTGCTACAGCATTAACAGAAATCTGCACCTGCTCATCATCATTCACAGTATCTAACAATTGTTCAGCTTGCTCTTCTTGCTCTTCTAACTCAACCAAGAACAACTGAGATTTCTTGTGCTTTAGGAAGTGGTCAGGAGTATATTTCTCATCACAAAAATAACACAATGTAATTGATCATGGCTTCACATACGGCTTGAGCATCACCAGTTAATGACACAAGCGAACAACCATCAATGCTACATCACGAACACTATAAAACGTGTCCTAGGATTACTAGTTTACAAAAAACATATTGTATATACAAAAATCATAAACACCAAATAACCACTTAATCATAAGGCAAATAATATCCAAGATTATTTCCCCTCAGCTTTTTCATATTAATCATACTCAATTTCCCTTATCCCACAATTATGTTTTGTAAACTAAGCAACGACGCAATTGCCAACACAACGACGTAATTGGTCATAACTTTGTATAGAACATCACCAGCCAGCAACATATATGACCATTCACCAATGCTTCGTCAATAATGCCATGGAACGCGTCCCTAAGTTACTAGCTTACAAACACAAAAACAACAACCACAATCAATAGAATCACAGACATAAAAAACATTTCCATTGACAGAACTCCATAAAAAATTTAAAATAAGGCCTCTAAATGGCCCTCCAAATTCTAACTGTTATAAACTTTAAAAAAATCCATTTTATACTTCATTCCCGTGCTTGAACACCCAACACCACCAAGCATACCAGTATGCCCTAACATCTCTGACTCCAGACGCGTTGTTTCTGTCATCAACTCTTCTATCATAGCTTCTTCTTCCACCACAACTTTCTTAGTCTCACCCTTATCTTCCGTATACGTATCATACTCATTTTCTTTAAGCTCCTTCAATGTTGGAAATTGGGGCAGCTTCTCAAAATCAGTCAGTATTTGAAGTGGATGCTCATCGTCTGCAGTCATTTAAAAATACTTATTATCTAAGATGTATGTATCATGATCAACATGTTGATCTAGGGTATGAATATCATCGATTTCGTCAACCTCCGATGTAGGTTTTGCTCTCACAATTCTTTTTAGCCCGATAGCACTCAAATTTCACGATTTTTTTGATAAATCTCTTTAAAGAAGTTATAAAAATCTTGTGATTTTAATAACTTATTTACTAGAGCATGAGCATACTTTGGATCGGCATAACCCATTTTTACAGCTCAAAAAGTTGGTCTGTCAAAATTTTATTGACCTTGTCTTTTTTTTTCTCCATATTCACTTCCATCATTTAACACTTCTCTTCACCAATCTTTAATTTGCCTTACATATGAGTCATCTCTACCCCAAATTTTTGTACCATCTCACCCAACTATAGTTTAAAGTTAAGCATTAATTAATACACTATAATAAGCATCCATTAAAGTTAAGTAGAATAGGTCAAGAACCAGTAAAACTCGAGATGGAATATCCTTCTTAACACCAATAGAAACCTGGTCGGTTCCTTCACCACCAGAATGAAGCTTAAGCTTAGCTTTGCTAGGAGGCATATCATAAGTAACCTTAGACTTCTTATGCGGGGCGCCCTGACAATGTTTTCTTCTCCTTTCCCCTTTTACCATTTTTTCAGACTTAGCCCCAACCTTAGATAGTACCATCCCTGCATAACATATGAAATTTTAAGAAATATACAGAATACTCAAGTATCATAAATAAAATATCCATCATAATAACAACCTTGTTTTCTTTGAGGACGATTAATCTCCACGGTATAACGTAACATTTCCCTAACTAGTTGACTCTCTTTAGTCAGCTTTCCTACCTTAGGCCGAGGTTCAATAATAACAAAATGATTCCAAAAAGGAATAATCATACATTCTACTTATTTAATAAAGAATAAATGGTCTTCCATAAACCACAACTACTTCACTAGATGCACATTAAGAATTAATGGGTAAAACATATACACACCTATGGAACCGGAACTACACAACTTATTAAACTTGAGAAACTCTACAATTTGTGTTCTTGTTAACATCCTCACATAATTTTATGTATAAAGTTAATACAACTAAACACCGTGGATCAGTTGAGCAAGGGCTACATTATTTCAATGTAGAATTTTTTAAATCAAATCAGGGACAGGTAATGAAAGCCCATATGTGATATGATGTTCATAGACACTTAAAAAAATCCTAAAGGAGGATTCCTACCCTCTCCCCTACCTTGGGAGACTTAATTTCATACTTGTCCAGTAAAGGATTGTATTCTAGCAACTCTGACAAAGAGGTACTATTAACTATAATGTCACTATCATTTATTTCTTCCATATCTTTATTTTGAGCCACATGCTCCTCCGTGAAACTGGTATCAATATCACACGCCACCCTATCATCATCCGTAATAGATCAGGTTACACGGGAAGATGGCTCTGATTGAACAATAACTATATTTAAACAAAGGACTACGACAGAAGAAAGTACCTGAGAAACCAAGAAGCTTTAAGACGAACTCATTCAAAAAAAAAACCCAGCTATAATGATATTACTTCTGGTACGCCCCCCAATAAGTACTTTTCACAATCTTCGCATCAGAAATTGTGCCTAAAAAATGCACCTTTTAACTCAGATAAGTTATGTAAATCAGTTAAAAGGGGGAACCATCAATAATTTAATGTACCTATAATGATTACTTACCAATACAAGAAGATAACTTTTGGAATATTTTATCTTTACAAAAAAATCTTAACCCACGAATCCCCATAGTGCTTCACGATTAGTGTACTTTATAATTTACATGAGATGTACCCATAAAAACACAAAAACTACACTCCCGTGGCACTTTGCGGCAGGGGTGTTATGGTATACACTTCCTTCAACCATGCGAAGTCCAAAACAAAGACAAGCATCTCGATCCTAGTAAACCAAATAAGCAAAATTATCCTCGTTGGGATTCCCTCAACTAAGTGAACCTAGAGGCCAAAATATTACCCCGCGCATATTGAGCCCGATAAGAAAACCATAGTGGGAAGATGAATGTCACCTACGAAATGACGATCGAGGAATAACTTGAACCAATAAAGATCTTGGTGATCACTAGCTATAAATCAATTATCTGAATGACAATACAAGTGATAAGACGTCACATGCTTGTATTTTCTAAGGCATTTAACATCTATTTTGTTATCTTTTGTGTTATAGATTGCTAGATTTAGGTAATTTTACATTACAGGGGGTTTGGATTGGCATTTTTTGTTTTCATATCAAAATACATAATTTTGTAGCTTACTTTAGATCTAGTGGGTTTTATGTCTCTATGAGTGTTTGTGAGCTTTTACTTGTAGATTGCTCGTAGGAACTTTAGATTGTTTAGAAGGCCATTCGTAAGAATGGTAATTAACTATAGAAGGCATTTTCAAGGATGGTAGTAGACTGAAGGCCACGAGTCAAACACGTGGTAGTAGATGGATACGCCAAAGAAAATGAGTTAAGTCTAGAAGAAATGATAACTGGCACTGTGTAGATATGCATGACCCGTGCCATGCAAAGTGCCCAGGAGACTAATTATAGGCGTGGGTCACGGGCTTTTTCATGGTCCACGTGCTCAGAAGACGAAGAACCAAGATCCCAGTCCGTAACTCTCACGATCTTACGCGACCCGCGCAATCAGAAGACCGATGAATGCACTCCAGTACGCTCCCCGTGAGGTCAGAATGCCAGGACACATTCTTATGTTTACGAGCCACTCGCTCAGTATGCTTAAGGAGGACCTTCAGTCTGCGATCTGCGTGCTTTGGCACGGGTCGTGACACGAGTTGTGCACTATTGCACGACCCATACTGACGTGGCTACTAGGGTTTCCTTTTTTTAGGCTTTTCTAAAGTCTAATCCCTCCTATTATATAAACAGTCTTTAGTCTTATAGGGTTTATGGAGAGTCATTATAACTAGATCTAAGAGTAGGTAGAAAGAAGGAGGTTACAACCTCTCTTTATTTATTTCTCTAGTTTTTGCATTATGGCATTGAATCCAATAATTTCTTTGTATTCAATGTCTCTAGAGTAGTTTAATTTTGGGGTAATATTTGTATTCATGACTTGATGTTGACTTTGTGAGATTCTTAGATTACCCTATATATATGTACTATGAATAGTTGTGCTTAATTTGTGTATTACATTCTTGTAAGATTTATGTCATGTTATGATTCATGATACATCCATAGATTTGTGTGTAGTACAATATCGTGCTAGGCTTAATTGGTTTTTTAGAAGTGTTATATTAGGGCTTGTAGGTTCGAGAGTACAGGGGAGATGAGTGCATTGCATCCTACCTTGAGAATATTGTCCCGATCATTATACTCTAGTCCTAATTGGCTAGTTGTGTGAGTGATTGCATGTTAGGATCAAAATAATTCCTAATGAGGGAAAACCCTTGGTTTACCCCCGATAGATGAGTGTTTAAGTTTGTAGTGACTGGGGTTGGTTTGTAGCGACCAAGGTCGTAGAAACCCTAAAGTCATCACGAGATGCAAATTCCTTTGCCTTTCTAGGCCTAGGGTTTGTGTCCATAGTGGAGTGATGGGGACATAATGTCCTCGCTCTTGTATCTAACAGTTGCAACCTACGCAAGACTTAGTTCCTTTAAGAGGAGAAGTGTTAGCACTGAGAGTGAGATAACGAGGAAAGAGGAGCGGATCCATTAGGTCGATTGATGCAATTTTCCAAATTACAAAGGTGGTAAGGGGGCTCTTTACTGGGGATGAACATTTGTGCGACAAACATTAGGAATTCTCGGCTACCTCCACACCATGTGACATAGGTATGAGATATGTTTATATGTCCTATATGTGATAGAATCTAGGATCAAAGTCATATATCGTTCATTCTACACAAATACCCCCCCTAATACTAGTTAATTATAGTTTAATCTCTTTGTTTGCATACTCTATAGTTATTTGACACAACCCCCCCCCCCCTATATGTTTAAAGCACTAGCAATTCTCGACACACAATCAGAGTGACGCCCGATTGTGGGTTGCGTGAAGTTAACTTTTAAAATTCTAGTATCTTTGTGGATGACCATGTACTTGCCACTGGCTACTTTTTAGTGGTTAGTAGTGAGCACGATAGCAACATATAAATTTCTATCTTTCATCACTTAGCATTTTTTGAGTTAATTTTTCTCCCGCAAGGTTGTTAAATGACCTCGCTATGGACCTTTCTAGGAGATGGAAAATGATACAGGCCAATTAGGAACCCAGTCAAGAACCAAGACATTGGAAAACCCACCCACTCCCCTAAGATAGAATACCAAGTCTAAGCCCTTGCATCGATGATGGGGGGAGTTTATGAAGGGGAGAGCTCACCAAGTGAAGGTCTGCGGGATTTGTAGTTTGGACCATCCGACAAGATATGTGCTCGCAAGTAGTGAAGGAATTTGAGGAAGTGAAGGCCTTGGACTACAATGGAGAGAATAAGAAGTTTGGTATAGTGCAACCACAAGGGTTCGCGGGAACCAAGGAGGAGACAACCGCCAAGACTCCTATGCCAACTCTTTCAACCCCTCATATCGTGACCGCCCTAATTTTGGTTGGCATGACGACCAACAAGGATACGATTGATAAGGCACTCCACCAAAACCATACCCGAGGATTAAATATCCTTCCAACAACAACATGTCTATCTACAAGTTGGATCGAGAAGAGATCTTGGAAGTTGTCGCTTAAATAACAAAGAAGAATGATATGTTTGCGGAGCGTACACGGCGAGACATTGAAGAGTTGGGTACGAGGGCATTCTTGAGCATGAAGAACCTTGAGGTTCATGTGGGGCAATTGGCCAACTCGGTTAGCCAACTCAAATCAAGGGATTCTGGAAAACTACCTTCCAACCTGAAGTCAATCCAAGGAATATGAGCGCTTTGAAGTTGAGGAGTGGGAAGGAAGTGAGAGAAGCTGAGAAGGAGACATTGCAACAAGATGACAAGATAGTGAAGAAAACCAAGTCCTCACTTGAAGAAAAAGAGATACTTGTTGAGGAGGAGCCCGTACAAGACTCCTCTACCACAAATATAAAGGAAGTCAACCCTCCACCGCCATTCCTAAGTGCTTTGAGAGGAAAGGCAAAAGTGGCATTCAACGAGGAGAAAATTTGGCAAGTATTCAAGAGGTGTGAGGTTAGTATCTCACTCTTAGATGTAATTGATCAAATCCCGTCTTATGCTAAGTTTTTAAAGAATCCATGTACTTAGAGGAGACCTAAGACTACAAAAAAGGTATGAAAATTGAAAATAGGGGGAATTGCTACATTAGCTCATAGAAGCCTTCCTAGGAAATGTGATCCCGGTATGTTTTCCATTCCTATCTATTTAGGTGATAAGCTAGTTAATGATGCTATGATTTATCTTGGAGCCTCTATAAATTTTATCCTCTATAGCTTATATGAAACTCTTTATTTGGGAGAGCATATGGAAACTAGGGTGATAGTTCAATTGGCCGATCATTCCCAAGCTAGTCTTAGGGGGGTAGTTAGGGATGTGATGGTTAGGGTTGGCAATCTTGTTTTTTCCGGTGGACTTCTATGTCCTTAATATGTTGCACGATGGAGGTGCATCCCCAATTTTTTTGGGAAGACTATTTTTGAAGACATTGAAGACCAAAATAGATGTCCACCTAGTAACCTTGACCCTAGAGGATGACATGCATAAGGTCGGTTTTGAAATTTTTAAATCTAATCATGGATCTTTTTCTTCTTCTCTTACATGCAATGGTATAAGTTTTTGTGATGAGTTTGATTAATTTGATGAATCTTGAATGAGGGATGATGACAAGAGTCCTTGCATGATTGACGAGGGAAAATATTGAGGATATTTTGTAATTAATGTTCTTTTCCTGTTAGGTTTAGGTAAATATCCTTAGAATAGAATCATTTTCCACATTTGACTAGTCAATATCTATTCGTTTTCCATATAGGAGTTGTTAGTTATCTTTTACCTTTTCTTGTTGGTCTTTGGTTCTTGTATTTTCCCCATGTATAGGGGCCTTCTATTATTAAAACAAACACTCAATTATATTTTACATGGTATCAAAGCTAAAATCGTGAAAATCATTGAAATACTAAAATTACCAAATATCATATTCACTTACGTTTTTGCCGACCAATGAGCGACGCTAATGTACCCATTATGACTGACTCCGCACTTGAAGCTGCTACTGCCTCTAATCTCCACACCATTGTTGATGCCACGAAGGCCGCTGAGGATGTCAGTGCCACTCAAGCTACCGTCATTCTCTTTACCGCAAAACTCCACCCGGCCGCAGATTGACTCTAATTTGAAATTGAATTTTCCAGAAAGCTCAACACCTCCCTCAACGCTCAAGCACCATTACCTACATCTCCATTTTTTCTTCATGCTTCAGATAACCTGAGCCTATTGATTTCTCTTGTTATTCTGAAAGGTGATAGCTATTGTGAATGGGCCGCAACTCTCCACCCAATACAACATCAGTAGCAGCCCATAAATTGGACCACTGTCGCTGCTGACTGAATTCAAACCGGCACGCCGCCCTAGCTTCTATTGCTGTCTCTCTTAGTTCTTCGCCAATCTCCCTTGATCGTTTGGTTGTGGGACCTAATTTATCATATGCCCAGTGGAATTCAATTTAAAATATGACTTCTAAATTAAATACCACTAATAATAAGTCAGGTAAATCTTCTTCACAAGGAGTTTCTTCATGATACTATCCCTGTTGCATCTGTTAATGTTAATCTCCCTGCTGGAACCATATCTATTGTTGTCTACCCAGGCACTCTATGTCTTGTACATATTACCTTACCGCATGTTTTGCTTATCCCTGAATTCTATTGCAACTTATTATCTTGTGCTAAGTTACCTGCTACCCTTAATTGCCTACCTGTGTTTGTCGAAAATATATGCATATTACAAAATGTTGGCTCGAGAAAAGTAATCGGCATGGGTGAATAGTTAGGTGGGGTTTATTGGCTGCGCACATTTGAAGAATTTTCTCTCCGACACGCACCGATAGTCTCTGCCACTTCCAAGTCCTATGTTTATGCTAGTCTTTAGCATTAGCGATTTGGTCATCCTTCCACTTCGGTGTTGTCTTCTGTTTCTTGTATTAAAGATATTCATTTGGATTTTAATACTATTACTCCCTACTCAATTTTCCATCTAGCAAAACAATCTAGAAATAATTTTCCTTTAAGTTTGACTAAAACTACTCGTCTTTATGACTTAGTTCATTGTGATGTTTTGGGTCCTTACATTTCTCTGTCCACTAGTGGAGCATTTTATTTTTTACCCATAGTTGATGACTACTCTCGGGTTGTTGGGTTTATTTGCTCATTATAAAATCTGAGGTTGCTGCCAGCTTTAAGGATTTTTGTGCTCTTATTCTCCATCAATTTCGGTGCCACATATGCAGGATCCGGGCGGACAATGACACGGAATTTTTAACACTATGATCTTACTTTACTGAATCAGGAATTTTGTTTAAGACTTCATTTGTTAATACGCCTCAGCAAAACGGTCATGTTGAACAAAAGCATCGGTATCTTCTCAATGTTATTCGTGTTTTACGCTTTTAGGATAATCTTCCCATTGACTATTAGAGACAATGCGCCTTGACTATTGTCTATCTGATTAATCGCACTCCTACACCTTTGTTGGATAGAAAGACTCCTTACCAATTACTACATGGATGAGAACCAAATTTTGCTCTTCTAACAATTTTTTAATGCTTATGCTTTGCTTCTCAAGTGCCTCGCTGCCATGATAAATTTGCATCTCGGAGTCACCCTTGTGTTCTTTTGAGTTACTCCACTGGAAAGAAGGCATGCCATGTTTTTTATCTTGATTCTCAATCATTATTTGACAGTTGTGACATTTTTTTACGAAGATCAGTTTCTATAATTTGCAGATCCAGATTCATATCCCAAACCCACATCAGACATTCCTTTTACACCATCTAACGATGCTATTTTCTGCGACTGGAAAATCCTGCCGAAGTAGTCGCTTCACTACCAGCTGAGCAGCCCGCCGCCGACTTATTCATCACCATCGTGCTGCTCGCTCTATCCATATCGATCAATGCCCTAATTCCACCTCCCAATCATCTGTCTCCACCGCTCACTACTCTAATTCCACCATCGGAGCTGCTGCCGCTGCCCTCTGCCGATCCAATCGCGCCTCCTTCGCCGAATGTCCCTATCACGATGCCTGTCGAGAGCTTAGGCTCAGCCTCTCTGAGGTTCCGCTGCCGGCTCTTGGTCAGCCCAACAAGAAGGTTTTAAATGTGAGTCAGAGCCAGCGCCCGGTCCCACTAGACAAAGTTTGCGTGTTCATCGTCTACCTGCTCGTCTTCAAAACTATGTTTGCTCAGCCATCTCCAATCCCCACACACTGCTGCTTCACCCTCTACTCCTTCGTTATTGTCCTCGGTTATTACTTATCCTATTGCTAATAACATTCCGCGTGATAATTTTTTCAGTTTTGCATTCAAGATTTTTGGGTGCAGTGACTTCTAGCACAAATCCTTCTTCTTATGCCGAAACTTCTTGCTTTGCGCACTGGTAAGCAACAATGGTGGAAGAAATTGATGTGCTTGAATGCAACCATACTTGGTTTATGTGTCTGATCTGACCTCAAATGCATGTGTTTTTCGGAGCATTTAACAGCTCTTTTGTAATCATTTCGTGGTAAGATTGCTAGATTTAGGTAGATTTACATCATAAGGGGTTTAGATGACCATTTTCGGTTTTTGTATCTAATTCCTTCATTTTGCAACCTAGTTAAATCTAATGGATTTTTTGTCCTTACGAGCATATAGATTCCTGTTTGTAAGATTAGTTTGTAGATTGCTCGTAAGCACTAAGGAGTTTTGCATTGAAGGTCATTCACAAGTATGGTAGAAGATTGAAGGCCACAAGTAAGAACGTGGTAGAAGACAAAGAAGCGGATGAATTGTGATCCGGAAGTGTGAACCCAGTTCTGGGAAAAATACAAGAACCAACCTCTAAGGATGGAACCATTGGATTCGTCTTCTCGAGCACTATGAAATCGACCACAAGAACTCACGAAACGGATCAACGGTTCACCCGTGGCGATCGACCGAAGACCGGCCGGCCGACCGGCCGAGTGAAGAAGGCCGAGCGCGCAGCCCGGACGCTTAACCGCACGGCCGCGCACCCAAAATTCCAAAGGAAAACAGTCCTCTGACCAAGATCGCGTAGCCCGTGCGAGGAACCGCGCGCCCGCTCAGCAGTCCGCGCGCCAGCGCCCGGGCGACCGTGTCCGAGCGCCCCATCCAGCGTGCGCACCCCCGCATCTCCTTCGAGCGCTCCGCGCGCCCACGTCCCAGCCTGTCCGGTCTCACTGCGCAGTGTCCAACGCGCAGCGCTCGTCCCAGTGCGCATGCTCCCGCGCGTCCCGCGCGCACCCCGCGCCACATCGGCGCACGGTTTTCAGGCCCATACGCACGCCCTCCACACAGCTCCGTCTGAGGCTTTCGCATCAAGCGCGCGGCCGCACACTCTGCTCCCACTTGGCCTTATTTTCTCATCCACTTGCACTATAAATATCTTCTTCAATCCTATCTTCAAGAATCTTCTTCTTGGCCAAATTTCCTCTCTTTTAAACCCTAGGACTCCATTTCTCTTCTTCATTTCTCTCTTTGTTTATGTATGGATTTGTTTATGAATATTAGTATGGTGTGTATTAGCTAAACTTATCACTTGGGAGCAATTGTTTGAAGCTTCCGAACTCATGTA
>JAULKM010099670.1:0-26691 GCA_032355605.1 Rubia tinctorum
TTATAGTTCGTTATTGTATGAAATGAAAGTTATTGGTGGTCAAACATGGCTTGAAAAATTTTCAGAAAAAAAGGGAGCCATTGTTAAGAAACCAGAGGGAGCATGCTCATTCATTCCAGGTGTATTACAAAGAAATCATTTAGCAATAATTGATGCGAGTTGTACCTCTTTGAATGTCCCAAGGGACTCTCAAGAATCTTCTCCTTCTTTCTACTTATAACTAGTCAGTGAAGTCACAAGCTTCAATCAGGTTCACACGTCCCCACCATACATTGGCTCCATCCTCAATGAATAGCTGTAATCAAATTATTAAGTGCCCTAATTTTATATTCAACCATCTGTCTTTCCCACATATGACTGATAATTGCTCAACAATCTTGATGAAAATGGACAAGGGTCCTCCATGGCTCTTGAAAGGTAGTTTGGCTAGAAAGGTTGTCAAAATACTCTCAAGTTGGCCTAAATCTGATTTAACTTTTTCTCGAGTCATTTATTCGATTCATTCTTTAAATTTATATTGAATTTTAGATTGTATCCGAAACCGTCGGAATAACAGTAAACCCTAAATTGTGATTGTGATTCATTAAATTTATACTAAACCCTAATACAAAGACTTGAGTGAGATACTCTCACTCAATCATATGGTAAGATGAGAGATATTGTTGTGTACTTTCTGTAGTTTTTAAAACCTTACTTAATCCCTTGTCTAATCAACGAGTCTTTCTCAAACCCTAAATTTTCAGCCTACCTCCATAGCTATGGAGACTCTTCAGTGAAAATTGAACAATGAATGCATGTATTTAGTTGAGAGTCAAATTACAATTAATGAGGAGAAAAAGATTGATCATTAATTGGAATCAAACAACATATATACCACGCTGATTCTGAAACCTCGTTTTCATTCGGTACCACTAATCTCTATTTATTCAAACCTGATTCTGAAACCTCGTTTTCAATCGGTACCACTAATCTCTATTTATTCAAACCCACGTCGCATAATGGGTACTCTGTTCCCTGTAAAGACAACAAAGTTATGAGGCAAACCAAAAGTTTCCATTTCTACAAACTGAAGGGTCTCTTTCGAGTTTCTCCAACGATATGTCAGCAACCAAGTTTGGATGATTCTTATGTTCATTCTGGTGGGGTAATCAAAGCTCTACCCACACGTTTCTTTCAGTTTCAAAATCATGCATTTCCTCTTCTAAGAACATGGTTTCCTAGCTGGCATTTGAAGATGAATTTCTGTGCAGTTCAGATTAGTTTCAACTCAATTCAGTTCAGTTTATTAAAGTTAACTTTAGCTCAGCAAAGTTAAGTTCACTTCAGTAAAATTTGTTTGGTTTAACAAAACTTAAGTTTGATTTAGCAATGAGAATTTCAATTCGGCTCCGTCACGGTTTATTTTTATATATTCAGCTTATAATCAATGTTAATAAAACAACATTCTCATTATTAGTGATATAGTTATTATATAGAGACTGTCTTATGATAATACAACGAGAAATCATAAATACAGAAAATATAAAATAGAAATTTTTTAAAGAGTTATTTACATTCATAACCCTGACTTTATGATGAAAGTGTTAATATAACCCTGCAATTTTAAAAAATGTCAATTTGACCTTAACTAATTATTGTATGTCTCAATCTAACCCTAACTTTCAAAAAATTGGTGCCGATATACCCAAAATCCCAATTTTCAGCGTTGACCCTCTCAATTCCGGCAATGGTGATATAGTGAAATAACTAAAAATACCCTTGATCTATAAGTCGAAAACTTTATCCCCATAATACCCTTGCCACCACCTCCACCACCACCAGCCACCACCTTCGCCACCATCTACGCCACCACCTCCACCATCACCACCACTCTCCCCAGCCACCACTCTCCCCAGCCACCACTCTCCCCAGCCACCATCTCCGCCAACACCGCCACCACTATTCCCATACATCGCCACCACTCTAACCAACCACTGCCACCACCCATCCCGGCCGCCACCACCACCACCCACCCACCCTAGCACCACTACTACCACCCACCCCGTCACCAACCATCACAACCTGTCACAACCACCACCACAACCCATCATAGCCACCACCACAACCCATCACAGCCACCACCACCTAGTTCTCTGGACCGCGCCCCAGGACGAAGATAACTGCCCCACCACCTTCGCTTCAACGCCAATCAAATCGAGACCTTCATTGCGACGTCCACCAATCAAATCGAATCCACCACCCGTCACAACCGCCACTAATCTATTTCTCTGGGTCGCAACGCCAAGGAGGAACCCTAGCTCCAAGACAACGATAACAACCCTCACCACCTTCGCTCCGACACCGGGAAAATCAACACCTTCGTTGCGACAACGACAACCAGATCTTAGCTAGCCGTTCAGACCCGAGTGCCGCTTAGCCAAGTATCGGGACAACGAGTGGAGGTGCGGGAAGCTACCGGCAAGACCTTCGTTGGAGGGACGCGGAGATGGCGTTGGTGAGTGCGAGTGATGAAGACGATGTGTTTGACAGTGCGAGAAAGTAGAGGAAAATAGGAGAAAAGGGTGAAGGGAAAGGGCAAAACGGTATGTGACAAAGGGAATATATGTTTTTGGTATTTTCCTTTATTTTTATCAAAGGGAAAATGGTATTTTCAACAAAATTCGGCAGTAAACCGGTGACCAAAAGGTTAACATAGTCAAAGGTTATTTTGGCACTTTTTATTACTGCAGGGTTATATTGACAATTTTAGTTTAAAGTCGGGGTTATTTGAGCACTTTACTCAAAATTTAAACATGTGATAAAAGCACCACAAAAACACTAAATTATAATGGATAAATAAACTAATAAAAACATTAAATTACTTATTAAATTGAAACTTATAAAAATCAATTAATATACAAAAAATAATCGTTAAATTAAAATACTAAAATACACATTAAAACTAAAAAAAATAAACATCAAATTAAAAAATTAAAAAATAAACATCAAACTACATTAGTTAAAAATTAAGTAAAAACATGAAAATACACGTAAAATTAGAATAATCAAACATCAGATTGAACACTAAAAAATACATAAAATGAAAATACTAAAATACACATAAATTTTAAAACATCAAAGCGCACATCAAAATGTGACACTAATATCGAAAAAAAAACATTGTCCGAGAAATTGGGATACTCTTGATTGTACAATGATAAAATATTTTTATTAGTCAAAGGTCCTAAAAGAGATTTATCTTTTGATAAAGGTCCCTAAGACAGGTACTTCCTTCGTTTCAATGGATATGACACACATTTCTTTTTTGGTAGTTTTTGTGAAATTGACACACTTTTATTTTATAGCAAGATTTCTTCAATTTCATCTACTCATTCTACTTATTCCTTTCTAAATTCAATATCATCCACTCAATTCATTCACCCAAATCCAAACACCTAAACCTATGATGTCACATTCAACGAAATGGAGGTAGTATTAATTTTAAAAGAATTTTAAAATTTTATATAATAGAGCTTCATTGAATGGAAAAAATGTGATAGAAATTGGCTTGTTTTTTCAAAGGATTTTGATAAAGTTTTTTTAAAACTTTTGTTGTAAATTATTTAATAGAGTTTTAAAATATTCAGTTAACTAATGAGCGTTTTTATGATTGATCACATATTAGTGTACGACTAAAATAGCATGAAAATAGTATGAATTTTTTTAAGAAAATAGAAATTTGGTATGACTTCCGTATAAGGTTGCAAAAAAAAAAAAGAGACTTTTGATGAAGTTGCTCAAAAACAATTTGATAAAGGAAAATATCACTAGAAAAATGTTTTACTAAAAATTATTTCGAAATTTGAATTTACCTAACTATTTCAATTATTACTGACATGTTCCACCATAATCTATCTAACCAGGTATGCAGTATAGTAAATAAACACACAAGAATTGGTTACACAATTCGGTGAAATTCACCTACATCTGCGAGGTCTGACCCAGTTCAGAATTAATCCACTAATTAAATTTTTACAGTACAATGTATACCATACAATTATACTTATTTAATTATAACGTGTGGATTCTGCAAACTCCCATTGCTACTGATCCGCCTTGATCAGACTCCCCCTGATCTCGAAACTCGCGACGCTGAATCTCCTCCTCCCGGGGAATTAAGGTGTATGATTATGAACTTGATCAACATGTTATGGTATGTTTGAACATGTGTATTATGGCTCTCTAAGTACTCTCGGAAAGATTTAAAAAAATAATGATGCAGACTTTTGCTATGAAGTTCGTGAGTAGCACAGTCGTGATGTCATTTATTTATAGGTAATGAACAGATAGGAAATCTCCACCTTTCTCTCCACAATATTTCGAGTTCATATCTACTTCTGAAGCATATCTCAATCATTTGAATAAAGAGATTTTCCTTATATCAACATATCTCATAATATTCCATAAGTCTAATTCCTTAAGACTATGGATTTTTCATAAATCAAATATGCTTCAATCACACGCCTAGGTCAATATTATGAAATCTTCAACCTTCCATAAAAAAAACATCCACGCAATTTTCTTCAATCAGTTTAAACCTTCTAGGTTTCAGCTTTCCATATGTTCCAACATGGAAAGCTTTTCTTTTCCAACTGAGTTCACAAATGACAGTTAAATAATAGGGAAAAGTGCAGATATAACCCTGTAAAATCTGAAAGTGCAAAATTAACTCTATGTTTATGTAAATTTGTGCAATTATACCCATTTTTCTCAGTTCCGGCGTTGGCTCAAAAAGTCATCCATTGACCAAATATGAAAAGACATAGATACCCTAAGTTTAAAAATGAAAAATCTAAAGACCATTTTACCCATCACTTCTTCTTCTTCTTTTTCAGTTTCTCCTGCTCCTCCGCCTCTCCATCGCGATGTCGCCGTTAACTCATCTCCGCTCCATCGCTAGCTAGAACTCCATCACCCAAACCCATCTCATTTCTCCAATCACAGACCTCATTTCTCCAATCTAAACCCAGATCTCATCCAGTTCCACCTAAACCTTAGAACCACCGTCGCCCTAAACAAGCTATGTCGCTCCTCGCCTCTGCCCAACACCTCCTCCTAAACCCTAGAACCCCAAACCCAGCTCTATCGCTTCACGTCGCCGCTCAACATCGTCCCCACGCTGCTTCGTCGCTCCATCGCCCACCACAATAAATCTTACCCCTCCGCTTAGTCGCTTTGTTTCCCACCAGCAAAAACCCTACCTCGCTGCTCCGTTGCTCCGTCGCCCACCACTAGAAACTCTAACCCTGCCGCTTCGTTGCTCCATTTCCCATTCAGGAGGCCCTACCCTGCCCTCCGTCGCCCACCACCAGAAACCCTATCGCTCCAGGGCGGACTCCTTCGCCCACCACCAAAAAGTCTCCTCATCCCTACCAATACCAGCTACAGTGGCCACGCATAGGATTTAAACTCCGGCTGCGTGATCACCATTCAGAGAGCCAAAATAAAGTTAGGCGAGGGAAAATGGAGAGAAAAGAAAGAAAAATTGGAAATTTTTTGTTTTGTTGAAAATTGGAAAGGGCATTAATGTCTTTTACCTTTTTTTAAAAAATAATAATTTAACAGGGGGTAAAATGGCCATTTCAATGATTTTCAGCCATTTCCGCCGTTGACATTTTGGTCAACGATTTACATGGTTATTTTTGCACCTTCAGATTTTATAAGGTCATTACTGCACTTTTGCCCAAAATATAGGGTTCAAAATGCACTTTTCTGTAAATAATAAATGTACACCACTAGACTTTACAATCTCCCCCTTTGACATTTTGTGGACCCAACCATTTTGGAATTAAGAGCATAAAGAAAAACTTCCAACATCTCAACATAAAAACTCTAGTATTCCAATCATGTTGAAACACATGCTAATCAGCGAATTTGAATTAATAAGAATACCAAAGAAAACCAATAGTCCAGAAATCCAACAATTTAGATTACATCATCAAAAAGTTAATATCCAAAATCCTCAAATATTCTCCCTTTGGGGCCATAAACATGCCAAAGACAACAAAAACACAGAAAATAAGCAAAAATTGTCAGTAAAATCAGCTGCCACCTAAAACCAAGATCTGGTCTGTGTTGGAACATAGCCAGAGTAGACTCATCAATTCTGTTTAGGAGCATCCATCTTTGCCTCTAATCGTGCCTTTTCCACTTCAATTTTGACATTCTCTTCCTCCTAAAAAAGCTATCTGAATAGGCAGAGCTCCCAACTTCGTATTGATGGCCGCAAGCTTGGCCTTCTTTTCATCATCCCCAGAAGTAGATGCATTCGGATTCTATGGCAAGTCATGTACATTACTCATTTCAAAATTCTTCTTGTTAGGTCAAAGAGACTCAGTCTTCACAATCTCATTCTCAGTCTTAGTTTTCACCCTTTGAATTCTAACCAATGCATAAATAAGCCAAGGATAGAACAGTTCGTTCTTGGCCTTGGAGAAATTTCCTGGCTCACAATGCTCTGTTGTATAAACAATCCCAGGTTGACTGGCTTTTTTGTTCCAATATATTACAACAACTTTGTTATTTTCATTGTAAGTGAAGTAGTGTTAGATGATGGGATCCAACAGTTGATTGCAATCTGGCAAAGACAAAAAAACCTGGAAGACAGACAAGAGGCTTAAGAGTATCCTGTAGCTTGCCACTAAGTCTTAAACCCACCAGAAATCTTAGACAAGATATGGTCATATGTGACCTCCAAATCCTCAGTGAATACTTAATCAAACTTAGGAGTTTTTGGTTCCAATAATCTATTAATATTTGTAGCAGAGAAATTTATTACCTAACCTCTTACAAACACCCAATCACACCAAGGGGAATCCTCTTCAATATTTCCAGCCATCGGGTTTGAGTAAACCCTACACACCAACTGCTTGTTGTAATCCTTGTACAATGTGGTCGTTGTCTCCATCCCAATAAATTCCAAAAAATTAGAAAACTCACTCTATTTGTATGCAACTAAGTCAACTGGTCTCTTGGAGATGATTTTCCTTTGAGAAAATACCTTACCCATCTCATCAAAATTGTCATCATAATAAATGTCAGAGAGAGCATCACTTACTGAAGGTGGAGGAAATGTAGGCTTCTTGTTTGGTGCTGGAGCAGGAGTTTCCTTCTTGCTCTTCTTGGCTAGCTGAGATGACTCAGTTGCAGCTTCCTTCCTCTTGACCTTTCTAACTCGGGTTCGGATTAACTCATCCAAGACTTCATCACTGGAGTAGGTCAAATCATGTTCTTGTGTTAATACATTCTCTGTCTGTTTGGTCTCTGCTGCTGCATCATGTGTTCCAATATGCTTAGTCTGCTTAGTCTCTGCTGCTGCATCCTGTGTTCAAACATACCTAGTCTGCTCAAGCATAAGATCATCTCCCCTTGTCTCTCCTACCTCTGAATCCTCCACATCGACATAGGTATTACCTTTATTGTCAACAACAAATTGATAATCTTGACCACTCATATCAGTATCCATGAATCGTAGTCCAGGCTCATCAAATTCCATTGCCTCAGCAGATTCTCTTTCTGCTTCATATGTTGGAACATACCCAACACCTTTATCATCCTCACTGTATGATAAAAAAATTACAGGAGATCCCAGTACTCTAAGATCCTAATTCTTCTTGGCTACCATCGAATCACGGGGGACTAATTCCAACTTATATGTGAATTTAACCACATTTTGTCCCTTGACATCATATCACTTTATCTCCACAATTCTAACTCTGCTGGGGCCATGTTCAGAGGAAAAGATTGTGAAAAATTCATTACCATCGTGCATGGCATAAGCCTCTCTCAAGAGCCTTTGATTAAATTCTTGTATTTCATCAATATACCCTATGTCTCCGGTTATTAACTCCTCCATGTCCATATCTAAAACCTTCCCCCTCAAGTCTTTCAACCGAGCTAAATCTATGGACATCCTATTTGCTTTGACCCAGTCCAAACATTCATCCAAAGAATCAAACTTCATGACATGAAGATAAATGGAAGGAGCATCCGGACCGGTTACCTTTTGATGAGAAGAAACAACCTTGATCGGAGACGGATGTTTCGTCCCTTTGCCATTGAAAAGGACCATTGCACTGGCAGAGCTCTCTGGACTTTTTCTTTCCGCCATTGTAGATTTTTTCAAGCTTGAGAGATTTTGGCAAGAAGATTTTTGGTAGTGTAGGATTTGTGTTTCAACACATCTCAAATTCTCAATGAAGTAATGAGCACGAAATCCCAAAGTATTCGGCTATAATCTCTCAACAATGGTTTCCAAAAATTTGAAAAGGGCAAGAGTATAGGAATATGGTAGCCGAAAGGGAAGATTGAACGATGGAAAATAATTTGAAATATAGTAACTTCTTCTCTTTTCACATCATTAACTACACCCTCCTTTTTCCCTTTCCAAAAAAGACATCATTGCCCATTTTCAACCACTTGTCACTTCATATAACTCTTTTCCCTTCCAATATTGTTCGTCACCTTCTATTTTTTGTTCTCCTTTTTCTTCTTTCTAATTTTTTTTATGTTTTTCTGAATATATATACACATATAAAAAATTCTAAAAACTAAATAAAAGCTAATCAAAATTACCTAAAATTTGACATACATCTAAGTGTTGCATGAGGAGTTCAAAGGTTGCAGTGTCCAAAGGTTTATAAAAAATATCCGCAAATTGCTCAGATGTTGGAACATAGGCAACCATCACTTCTTTTTTTTCAACCAAATCTCGAATAAAATGGTGCCTTATGTCAATGTCCTTTGTTCGAGAATGTTGAACTAGATTTTTTATGTATCAATTGCACTCTTGTTTTCACATAACACCTTTCGAGGCCATTCTTGAATTCCATAATCATTCAGCATTTGTTTCATCCATAATGATTGTGCACAATAACTTCCAACAGCAAGATACTCGGCTTCGGCAGTTGAGTGGAGATCGAATTTTGTTTCTTACTATACCAAGATACCAAATTCGTACCAATAAAGAAACATCCACATGTGGTGCTTTTACGATCATCTACATTGTAAGCCAAATCAGAATCACTATAACCAACCAGATGAGAGTCTTGGTTCTTAGAATACCAGATTCTATAGTTAGAAGTCCCACTAACATATCGAATTATCCTTTTGACAGCACTTAAGTGAGATTCTTTAGCATCAGCCTGAAATCTTGCACATACTCCTACATTGAAACATATATATGGTTGACTTGATGTAAGATACAACAGACTCTTAATCATGCTCCTGTATAATTCATGATCAACTCTAACTCCTTTCTCATCCTTCACCAATTTGTCAGTAGCCCCATTTGTGTTCGCACAACTCGAGAATTACTCAGTCCAAACCTCTTCACCAAATTCAAAACATACTTACTTTGATTTATAAACATACCATTATTTTCTTGCTTCACCTGAAGTCCTAGAAAATATGTGACTTGTCCAACCATACTCATCTCAAACTCAGCCTTCATCAAAGTTACAAAATCATGGACCATAGATTGTGAAATAGAGTCAAACACAATATCATCAACATAAATCTGAGCAATCAAATTTTTTGATGATTTTTTAAGAACAAATAAGGTGCGATCTACACCCCATCGATGATAACTTTCTTAATGATAAAGTTAGTGAGTCGCTCATACCACACCCTTGGTGCTTGTTTAAGTCCATACAATGTTTTCTTAAGTTGATACACATAATGTGGACAGTGAGGATCCTCAAATCCTTTCGGTTGTTCCACGTACACTTGTTCATTTACCACGTCATTCACAAAAGCACTTTTGACATCCATATGGTGCAGCACAAAATTCATAGTGCAAGAAAGACTAAAACATATTTTGGTCCCCAACATATGTCGCAATACCATCTTTTGGTCCCCGGTGCCAATACCGTGTACATTCGGTACCCAACAAATTCAAAATGGTTTTTTTGGTCTACAATGTGGTTTTCAAGACGGTTTTGGGGACCAAAAATGGTATAAGATCATATGTTAGGGACGAAAAAAATAATTTAGTCTACCTGAAAACCACCTGGAATCTGGTTTGGGGACCAAACAAATCATTTTGAATTTGTTGGGTACTGAATGTACGCGGTATTGGCACCGGAGACCAAAAGATGGTATTGCGACATATGTTGGGGACCAAAAAACAATTTAGTTTGCAAGAAATAATAAGTAAATCTGAATAAATTCTAACATGCCAACTGGTGTGAATGTCTCATCAAAATCAACTTATTCAACCAGAGTATATCCTTGAGCAACCAACCTTGCTTTTTTTCGAGCAATATGGCCATCAACATCTGATTTGTTCTTGAATATCCATTTGGTTCCATTAACATGTACACATTTAGGACGAGGAGTGAGATAGCATTCAAATTGCTCAAGTACTTCTTGCATTTCAACAATCCAAAATTCATCAAGTAGAGTTTCCTTGTATTTTTTTGGTTCAATGAGAGAGATGAATCACTGTAGTCCTCAAACCTCTTTGTAGTTTACCCATGGGATTGTACAAGTTCTCTTGATGCTAGGTTCAGGCTGTGTCTTTATTAGAACATGCGATGTTGCAGTAGGAATGGATGTTCCAACATACTCAACTTCTTGAAGTTCAGCAAGACTGTCTGACTGCTCGGATGTTCTAACATAGTCTGGCTGGTCAGGCAAACTATTTTTGTGTTGAAACATAATCTAAATATGGTTCAACTTCTATTTCACTTTATACATGTTTATCATCTGAATCAACCGCAATGAGATTTATGGATTCCATAAGAACATTTGTACAAAGATTTTATACTCGATAAGCAAGGTTGTTCATAGAATATCCAAGAAAAAATCCAACGTCACTTAGGCTATCAAACTTTGCCAGTTGATCTCTATCTCTGAGAATATAGCACTTGCTTCCAAACATATGAAAATATGAGAAGTTTGGATTTCTGCCCTTCCAGATTTCATATGACATTTTTCTCATAAATAGATGAGGTAAACTCGATTTATAGTGTAGCAAGTTGTATTGATGGCTTCTTCCCACCATTTCATATGATATCCTTTCTTAGCAAGCATGACTAGAGCCATTTCTTGTAGAGTCATGTTCTTTCTTTCCACAATTCAATTTTGATAAGGAGTGATTGGTGCAGAGAATTCGTGTTGAATGCTGAGTTTATCGCAAAAATCACTAAAATGAAAGTTTTCAAATTCTCTGCCATGATCCCTGCGAATTCTGGCAATCTTTCCAAATAGACTTCCTTTTCTGTCTACAATTTGATCACCAAACTTCTGAACACTTTTACAGTATCATATTTTTCTTCAGAAAACACCACCCAAGTGTATCTGGAAATATCGTCAACACACATAAAAATATACTTCTTGCCACTCACACTAGGTGTATTGACTGGACCCATCAAATCTATATGTTGTAGTTCAAGTGTTCTTGAGGTGGTGATGTACTGACTGGGTGAGGTGATTGAATTTGTTTACCTTGTTAACATGGTCCGCACACAATTCCTTTTTCGTCAGTAAGTGTAAGCATACCTCGTACTGGCTTCAAGTTGTCAATTTTCACCAGAGTTTTGTAGTTGATATGACCAAGATTTCCATGCCATAAGGTTCCTTCATCTTGTTTCAAAATTAGAAATTTCATTTCTTATTCCATCAATTACAAGTTGTTTAAAGATCGAATACCTGAGAGTACTTTATTTTCACCATGTTTCACTGTGATATGAATCTCCTTACGAAGACATTGGATTGTGAAATTTTTATGGTTTCTTGACTATAATGAAGGCAATTTTACCTAACCCTAATCATAGCTGCACAAACTATTTACTAACTAGCCTGCATGATTAGTTCACAGATTGGAAGGGTATTTCTAACTTAATATAACGCAGCTTTGAGCAACAATGGATCGCTCGCAAGCAAAGAGTATTAAATCAAACTCTAAGTTTATGATTGATAAAACGGTGTGTAAAATTCGTCCAAGGCCTCCCCTATTTATAGGGTATAATTCGCCAGTACTAATTATAAAAGAAAACAAGATTTGGTAATTCCTGTTAGAAACTGGAAAGACTTATAGCAGTTTTAAGAAGCTAAAACCATATCGAACTAAAATACCTAAAATAAAAAGAGATATGGTTAAAATTCATCAAGCTAAGTCTTGAATGAATATTGTCTTATCTAATCTTACTAAATCTAATTCTAATCAAATCCGAACTGAATATTGTAAACCCTAAAATGAAGCATAGCCGAAATTAAACTCTTCAGCACCAACATGGCCGAGTTTAATGGGCTTTATTCCAAAATGAAAAAAATTATAATGATCACACTACCTAACTAAAAAATCCTGTGGGACAAAGAGTATAGTATTCTTCCTGATGTATTCATTATTTCAAAACTATTGAACAATTAATCCAAGACCTTTTTGATTTATTCTTCAACTCTTCATCATGAAGCTGTTCAATCAATACATTCAACGGTACATCTCTAAGCATCGTTCTTGTCCTATTCAAAGGACCTACCATGTCTCTTAGAGGATCTTGAACATATCCTTTGAATGTCTGATCAAGTTTTGGCATGTCTTCATCTATGGTGCTGGCTTTGACATTCGTATCACACTATGCATTTGTCTTTATGAAATTCTACAGTCATATTGTCATCTCACAACTAACTAATACTCAGCAGATTTGCCTTCAAGTCTTCAACAATAAGAACACTTGTAAAGATAGGGAACCCTGCATCCCGCAGTTCACCCTTTCCAACAACTCGACTCTTCTTTCCATCGCCAAAAGTAAAAAATCCACCATCATATGGTTTGATTTTTGTCAGATATTCTTGATTTCCAGTCATATGTTGAGAACTCCCACTATCAAAGTACCACAAGTCTCTAGATTGTGCAATAAGAGAAGTATAAAAAACAAACAAGTATTAGTGTGTTTAGGAACCCATACCTTTTTAATCATCCTTGATCATTGGACATTATCTATATTGGAACATGCAGACAGTTGTCACCCATTCATGATGTCTCTGAGTAATTTAAAACATTGATCCTCAGTATGACCTTGATGGATGCAGTAGCGTTAAATAAGAGGTTTGCGTTGTCGTGTCTTGATCACTTTTCTCTTCATGTCTTAAACCTCTAGCTTGAAGTCTAAAGTGCTGCTCGATGGGTTGTCATAGCCAATTCCTTTCCAATTTCCATAGTTCTTCCTCATAGTCAGTATATCATCTAGTTTTGTCTTACTAGTGTTCAACTTGGTAATTGCTGCCTTAGCCATTTTAGCTCTCTCAGTTGTTGAACTTAGATTCAGTTTCAACTTTTCTATCTATTTTCTGTATTCTATAACTAGAACCAATACCTCCTTCTTAGCAAGTTGATTTTTCTCTGTTTCCAATGCTTGATTTGTGTTAACAACTTTCAACCACATCTCATATATATTTTCATATGCAGCGTAGATAGCTTCATCACTCACAGCCTTGCCTTCGTCATCACTAGACGAGTCGTCAAAACCTAATTTTTCTATGTTGGAACACACAGCCTTATTTGTCTTTGCTATGTTGGAACATGTCTCATCAGATACTGATATATCATGAATTTTTGCTCCAAATGCTACATAATTGTTGGTAAGTTCCTCTTCATCTTTCTTCTCTTCTTCATCTTCACTCCATGAAGTTACATATGACTTGCGTATCTTCTTTCGAGTATTAGTACATTCATCTTGGATGTGTCTATATCCTTCACATTCTCTACATTGAATCATTCCTGGATGCTTTATTTCACCACTCGGATTCTTCAAGAACTGTTTATATATGTTCCATTCGTGTTCCACAATTATTATCAAGGTCTTGAGCCTAAGGTCTATTAGCGCTGAATCTTTCTTGAGATTTTTTATTCACTACTTTTTTCAGCATTCTTAAGAAATTCATTGTGATAAATGCTATTTTTTCAACACCATCATTACTATCAACTTCATGAGTAATCCTTGATGACGAGGTTCTGAAAGCCAATTCCTTTTGCACTTTCTTTTTTAGAAATTCCAATGTCATCTCATAGGTTTTCAGTGATCCCATTAGTTTATCTAGAGTCATGGTGGCCACATCGCTTGCTTCTTCTATTGCCACAACTTTCATACAGAATCTTTGAGGAAGTGATCTCAAAGTATTTTTCACCAGTTTGGATCCCTTGTAAATTTTTCCAAGTTTATACGTCATATTGGAGATGTCTCCAGGTTTTCCACTAAATACAGCAATAGTGTCATCCTCCTCCATCTTTAATTCTTTAAACTTTGTGGCCAACATTTGTAGTTTAGATTCATGTACACGATTTTTTCCTGCATGCACTGTCTGCAAAATATCCCATGCTTTGTTTTTCTGATGACATGTTGAGATAAGTTTAAACTAATGTTCATCCACTGCTGTGAACATATCAATTAATGCTTTGGAATTTTCTAGTTGAAGCTTTCAGTTCATCTGAAGTCCATGATGACTTAGTTTTGGGTTTGAGTTTCTTTGAAATCGATTATCCTTCTTTTGAACTGAATTTTGCTTCCTTGGTTGGCGGATTCCATTCTGTTTCAACACAATGCCAAGCCTACTCATCCAGTGAATTTATGAAAATTCGCATGCGTGCCTTCCAGTAGTTATAGTTCGTTTCTTTCAGCAGTGGTTGCTGAGACACATAAGCTCTTTCTTTGGTCCCCATTGGTAAAACTGGATCACATTTTCTTTGACACAACCAAGGTAAAAATAAGTGATTCAGCTCTAATACCAAATGAAATATGGTCTTACCTAATTATTTCAATTATTCCTACCATGTTCCAACATAATCTATCTAACCAAGTACACGGTAAAGTAAAGCATAAACACACAATACTTGGTTACACAGTTCGGTGAAATTCACATATATCTGCGGGGCCTAACCCAGTTCAGAATGAATCCACTAATCAGAAAGATACAGTACAAAGTACACCATATAATTATACTTATCTTATGTAATTATAACGTGTGAATTCCACAAGCTCCCCTTGCTACTGATCCGCCTTGATCAGACTCCCTCTGACCTCAAAACTCATTGACACTGAATCTCCTCCTTTCTAGGAATTAAGGTATATGATTCTGAACTTGATCAACAAGTTACGATATGTTTGAACATGTGAATTATGGCTCTCGCAGTACTCTCGGAAAGATTAAAAAATATGGATGCAGGTTTTCGCTATGAAGTTCGTGAGTAGCACAGTCGTGATGTCCTCTATTTATAGTTCATGAGTAGATATGAAATCTCCAATTTTGTCTCCACAATATTTTGATTTCATATCTGCTTCTGAAGCATGTCTCAATCACTTGAATAAAGGAATTTTCTTTATCTCAACATATCTCATAATATTCCATAAATCCAATTCCTTAAAACTAGGGATTTTTCATAAATAAAAAATGCTTCAATCACACGCCTAGATTAATATTACAAAGTCTTCAATCTTTCATAAAACAACATCCACGCAATATTCTTCAATCAGTTAAAACCTTTTAGGCTTTGACTTTCCATATGTTCCAACATGGAAAATTTTTCTTTTCCAATTTAGTTCACAAATGCCAGTTAAATAATAAATGCACACCACACCACTTTACACTTTTTAATTGTGAAATTTCTTGAAAAACATAATTTAGCATATTGTGGTACAAATAAGCGATTATATCAAAATAGTATTAAAAATTTCTTTGGTTTAATATAAATGTTGGTGGAATTTGATCCAATTATTCAAGAGTATATTAACCGTATTACTAATAATGATACTCATGTTCATTATCTTGATCATGACATCCAAAATGATTTAATACTTATGTGTGGTTGTGCAATCAAATCTAAAATTATAAAGAAGATAAATCAAACAAAGTACTTTTCAATTATCCTTGATTGTACTCCTAATGTTAGCCACAAGAGAAAATGTCTTTAATATTAAGATACTCCCTCCATCCCAACTCAAATTTCATAGAATATTTTTTATGGTTATCAAGAAACATGTTTGACCATATTATGTTTAACTACGTATATTAGCGGCATATAAAAAATTGATATTTAGAAACTACCCATTACGATGAATCCAACAATATCACATATGATATATTAGTGCTTATATATCTATTCAAATATGTGGTCAATGTTTCACAAAGAATAGTGTCAAATAGTAAACTGTGAAATTTGAGTTTGGACAAAGAGATTACACCCAATTTTCTTCAAATTCAGTAATTATTGAGTTTTTTGGGGAATTTTGAAATGTGAATGATACAAGTGATCAAGGGATTTTTGATGTTTTACAAAAGAAGTTTGAAGATCTTGGTCTCAACATAGATAATGTACGAAGACAATGTTATGATAATGGAACAAATATCAAGGAGTGCAAAAAATAATTTTAGACATAAATCCTGGAGTATTTTATACTCCTTGTGATTGGCATAATCTTAATTAGTTGTTATGTAACTTGAAAAATACTAATGGTAAAGTTGGGGTTTTTATTGGAATCATTCGATGAATTTATACGACATTTGCATATTCTACAGAAAGGTGGAAATGTTTTAAACGATTGACTCCTAAGTTATTGTCATCTACTCATTGCAAAAGTTGTGTTAAAAGTGATAAAACCATATGAGTTTAAATGGTTGATATACGTGAGACTTTACTCCAAGTAGGAGAAACATGTCTTGACTCTAAAATAAAAATTGAAACTAAATCTTTAGCAAAAAATGAGGTTGGGGATTTTGAATTTTTGATGGCGATAATTATTTTGTTTGAAATACTATATGATGTTATTTAGTTGGTAAGAGTTTACAATCGATGTTGGTATTGAAAAAAATAAAGTGCTTGACTTCTTTTTTTGATAACGAAACTGGTGTTAAAGATGCTCTTAATACTGTCAAAGAGATTTCCGTAGATATGAACATCGATCGCTTTTTCCTCAAAGAGGTGATTTGAAGAAAACATTTATTTAATGTGAACTCATATTGTGCAATAGTTTATTCACAATCTACAGAGGACTCCTTTATGGTTAAGTATTTTTATATATTGTTAATCTATTATTTTTCTTAAGAGTAGATTTGAGCAATTCTAAGAATATGGAAATCTCTTTGACTATTCATTTATTTCTTATAATCCACTATCACTTGATGATGTGAGTTTGAAATTTTCTTGTGCTCAATTTGGAGTTGCACTTTAGAATAATGGGCAATCTAATATTGATGAGAATGAATTATATGTTGAGTTGATGTTAATTAGAGAATCTTTACCTCGAGAAAACATGGAATCGATAGAAAGTTTGATGTTTTAAAAAACCGTCATTATTTTCCTAACGTTGTTGCGTACATAATTTGGTTGACTGTTTATGTGGCTATTGCATTTGCACAGCAAAAGTTTTTTAAATTGAAACCGTTGAAGTCATATTTGTGATCTACAATGACACAAGAAAAACTTGATGGTTTGGCATTGGAAATTGATTATAATGTTTTCGAAACAATTGATCAGAAATTTATTGTAGATAAGTTTGCTTCAAATAATTTTAGAAGGATGACTTTATTAAATGATTACAATGATAGATTGTATTTCACTAGAATAGATTGTACAAAATTATAATATTTTAAAGAAGGATAATTATACTCTAATCTTCCATAGGCTCATTTTTATACTTAACATAAAACTATCAAATTTTTGGAAACGGCCATTTATGTCTTCGTAACCCATAATACCAATTAGTTATATGATAAAAGTCATGATGCTTACATGATATTAAAGTTAAAGATTGGCTTGATTGGTACAGTGAACATATATTTTCACTGATAGATCTGTCATTTTTGTCCACGTTTACAGGATAAATCATACCATACATGCATGTGAGGATGCGTGTTGAGAATTTTTTAATAATTAGTATATAAAATTATGAGTCATTGACCTCTATATTGTACCAATTAATTATATAATAGTAATGCATGATTCTTACATTAACTCAAACTAAGGGAGCTAGATAATACCTGCATCTAAAATGTCCATTGAATGTATTTTGAAAGTAGGCTTGATTAGTCATCAACAAGAACGACATAATTCACATGCAAAATTGCATTGATGAAGACATCAGTCAGCTAGAAACTTAAGTTATGATAAATGGGTCTAATATCAAAGTTTCTTTTAAACAATTAAGGCAGTGTAAAACCACCATGTTTTTGTTCAAATTTTTTTAAATAAAAAAAATAGCATGTTGCAAACCCAACATTTGGATATCTAACGTGCCGTTAAAGATAAGTCATCCCCAGCTGAACGGAAACCTCTTCGCCAACTTCAGCATCAATGTCTTCCTAATTTGGCTGCTCAAGGTCTTTGTTTACTTACTTAGTAGGTATCGGGGTTTGGATTGGACAAAATTTCCTAATTTGGCTGCTCTGTGCAGAAAAGAGAGAAATAAAGAACGCCTTGTGAATTTTATAATTTGGGCTCAAACAAATACACTCCTGAGATCATGTAGGTTAGCATGCTTAATTTCTTTATTGCTCTTTCAACTTGTTTTGAAAATTTTAAATGTTGTGGAAGTTTTTCTTTAAAAATAAAAACAGCACATTTTTGTAACACATAATCTTGTTTTAGGCAAATCAAACTTTAGGCCAGGTTTATTGTGCAATTAAAACATATTTTATTTGGAATGCGTTTTTCTAAAAATATGCTAATAAATACAGGGGCCTAATGTGCAATTATAAAAGAATTTTCATTTTTTTCCATTTTCTCTCCTCTCCGATTTGAATCTTGTAAACCGCAATTTTCTTCTTCCATCGGCGTCACAACGAAGCTAGGGCAGCGACGCCGGTTATTGCAGCGGCGTCACGATTACACCTCACCAACGAAGCTAGGGAAGCGTCGCAATTATCAGCAGAAAACCTAGGGTTTCAACGCCGGTAATACTTCTTCTTCCGCCACAAGAGGCGGCGGCGCTGTTCGATTGCCGATTCCAAAGACTGAGCTTCTCTGATTTTCCATTGTTTGATTTGTAAGGAGCTTCTCTCACGCATTGCGGCCACACCGCTATTGAGATTCACAGTGACGAGATTCACGCGAGAGGCATTCGTCGGCGAGAGGAATTAAAGGTGGCACCGCTATGGAGATTCGCAGTGAGGCAATAGTACGCGAAGAAGTAAAATTCCAACGAAGATAACGCAAAGAAGAAAAATTCCAACAAATATGACAAACATTACGACGCAGGGTATTCACGCGTGCATCAGTTGAGGCGCATCTACATCACGCGCGACTTCAATGGCGGACAACGGAGGTGGCGGGGACTGAGGTTCAACGGATGAGGGGTGTGTTTTAATATATATCTTTTCAAAGACATATATTGAGATTTAATATTATTTGACTGAATATATGGTCATTAAAGGTTTTCTGGTTTAGTGGTTAGTATTCTAGACATTGAGTTTATTAACTTAGGTTCGCCACCTTTATTTTGAAAAATTTATGTTTTGAGGTACTAGTTGAGATTTAATATTATTTGACTGAGAATATGCTCAATAACCAGTCTCTGGTGCAGTGGTTTTTATTCTAAACTTTGAGGTCAGTGACCTGGTACTAGGTCTTTCTTTTTTGAAGAATTTTTATTCTTGAGATACTGTAGTTTTTTTAATGTTTGGTTTTTTTCTCATGTGATTTTTTTAATTTTTCGAGTGATGTTTAGTTGATATGAGTTGATGTTTTGTAGTTGTTTTTGGGTGGTATGGATTGATATTTGTAGTTTTCTTTTAAAATGTTCTCATGTTGATGTTTTTCATTTTCCGGTTGAGGTTTAGCTCATAGAAGTTGATGTTTGTAGTGTTTTTTTTTCTTCTTATATTGATGTTTTTCATTTTCCGAATTAGACAAATGAGGTTTAGGTGTAAGGAGTTGATATTTGTAACTTTTGTGTGATACATATTGATATTTATAGTTTTTTTAAAAGAATTTGTTGATATTTTATGATTTTCAGAGTGAATAATTTATACTCTTGAGGTACCCTAGTTTTTTTTATCTTTCTTTTTCTCCCTCTCCTGTTGATGGTTTTTCATTTTTTGTGTGAGTTTTAGTTGATATGAGTTGATGCTTTGTAGTTTTTTGGGGGGTTATATGGGTTGATACTTTTAGCTTTTTTCTCATATTAATGTTTTTCATTTTCTAGGTGATTTTTAGGTGATAGAAGTTGATGTTTGAAGATTTTTGGTGATATGATTGATGTTTTGTAGTATTTTTTTCTTATGCTGACGTTTTTCATTTTTCGGGTGAAGTTTAGGTGATAGGAATTGATGTTTCTTAGCTCTTGGGTGATATAAGTTGATGTTTGTAGTTTCAAAAAATAGATAATTTAAACTTTGTTCATGTTTTTATGATTTTCCGTTTATGATGTTTATTGTTTTCAGATGATGTTTTGTTAGTTGTAACCGATGATCTTTCAATTTTTTGTTAATTTTATTTTATTTATAATTTTTTCTGTAATTTTTAGCTGATGTTTTATGATTTTCTGTTGATATTTTGATAGTTTTAGTTTATTTTTATAATTTTCAGTTCGATGATCATATTATTTTTAAATTTTTTTTTTACAAATTGCAGTTTGCGGGAAAATGATGGGAAAATTGAACAAAAAAAGTTCCTGACAATATATTTAAGATAGTTTCCTGTAAAATTATTAGATATAGGTTCATGGAATTAGAATAAAAATACAATTGTATAAAAGCCCCTGGTTAAAGTTTATACAGTTTGACCACCTCTTTTTGTTATAGAGTTGACTCAAATTACAATTTTAAACATGATTTTCTCATCATTATTTGTTATTGATCAGTTGGATAGACTCTTCTAATAGTAAAATCATGCTTGAAATCAGAAGATGAAAGTAAATTTTCAACTAGTTTATAAAAGGAATGGTCAATCTTCATGAATAAAGAGTGTTAGGATTGTTAAAAAGTACTTCCATGTGCTCTGTTATTGTTTTTAAATTTATGCCATTATTTGGTTATTGAATTTCAAATTAATTGGAATAGATTGGAATAGATTGAAATAAATTTAAATTATATTAAGTACATGTTTCCAGATAATACCAGTATAATTTATGAGTCTGTCTCTTGAAAAACAGTCTTTCCATAAGCCATAGAAAGAACAAAGTTTAAATTGCAAATTAGAAGAAATGAAGATAGAATTTTTGAATTGCATTAATCGGATTATAAACTTATAATTATTGCACGTTGCATAGTAATTTTTTAATATTACAACTAAAGCTTTTTATTATTCTAATTAAATACCATTTTTTCATAAGTTTATGGAAAGATCGTCTTTTGACTTTTCCTTAATTTATATTGAGAATGATAAAATTAATTTATTTTTAAAAAAAATGTGAGTTGGAATGAAAATTATTTGTATATGACAAAGTCTTGGAAAAGAAGGACTTTAATTACTCCCTCTGTTTCATTTCAAACTTTAATTTAACTATTTATTTAGTCAAAACTCATTAATTTTGACCATAAAATTGAATTGATGTATAACTATAAATACTATTGAGCGATGCTTTTTTAGATTAGTTATAACATGTATTTTCAAAATATAAACTTTTCTTAAATTTTCATTGTCCTTAACAAAATTTATTAAGGATCAAACATTTTACGAGCCAACTGGTGAAAGTCAAAGTGTGTAGATTGAAATGGGACAGAGGAGATAGAATAATATAGGGTTTATACTCTATAGTAACTGTGAGTGAAACATTTGAGTTTTGGTTAGAAACAATACATATTTAGAGTAAAATACACAAGTACTACGAATTGAGGCTATCATAACACTTTATGTGCAACATTTATAAAAAATGTTACAAGCTTATAAAGTGTCAATTAAATATTGAAAATTGTTACCTACATTTAAAAAGTGTTATGTTATAACTAATGCAACATCACCTAAGGTAATACTTGTAATAGTGTTGCAATAGGTTCAACTTGGTATTATCATACCCGAGGGACTGCATTCAATTAGGACCCGAGGGATTTCCGAATTCGAAAGTCCTTCCTAAGGAGGTTTTAAATCAATTGAAGGCAGTTCTATTAAAGAACCGTCTTTAATGGGCTATCTTTGTTGGACTTTTCAGCCTAAATATTTAGCTAGGGTTTCTCTCTTTCCTTCCTTAGTATTTTTTTTCCAAATACAACTAAACATTCCATTCTGTCGTTGATGACTTTTCCCTTAATTTTTTCCCTAGCAAACTAAAACCCAAATCTGCCTCTACCTTATACTCTTTCTCCCCTCCATCGCCCACCCTCAGCCTCCTTCCACTCTCACATTTGCCGCTGAAGCTTGCCTCCGCCAATTGGATCTTTGTCGTGTCATCGACTTCGCCAATGAACCACCTTCACCATTGAACCGCCTTCACTCCTTCTCCTCCACCGATGATCTTCGCTCGCTCGTTCACCTCCGCCTCCGCCGCTGAACCTTTGTGATGTTGTTGTTGTGTCCATCGCTTTATTTAAGGTTTTCACCACCCGATTGGTTAAACTGTGTTGGTGGTGTTGTTGTGTCCGCCGATCAATTAAAATGAGTTGTTGTTGCTCCAGAATTGTGTTACTCCAGATCGATCTCTGCTTCTCTGCCAGAAATCTTAGCTATTTTTTTGGAACCACCGAATTAGATTGTGAATTTGGAAGCTATTTTGGACCTTGATTAAAGGTGGTTTTTGAACTTCCTTTGATCCATTTCGATCAAAGGCGGGGCCATAGATCTATAAACACCAACACCAATAAGTTAAACCCTATTTTTAGGTCTACAATTATCTCATATGTATTTTTCCTTGATTGATGGTGGTGGTTCCAGTGTACCGATGGTGGGCAAGGTAGGCAATGGGGAAGAGCGGGAAGGCGAAGGGAGATGAGGAAGAAAAAGGAGAGAGAGAAAGAGAGAAAGAAATATTTAAGGAAAGGGGGGAGGAGAAGAGGGAGAGGGAGAGGAAGCAAATACGAAGGTAAAGGGGAATTAGAAAAGTGCCGTGCGTAGTTGAGAGGATGCAAGACTGTTGAAACAAATACCACCAATCATTGTAATGGTCTAAATGATAGCCACTGTTGATGGCGGCAGTGACACGAGGAATACAGAAACAAAAACCACCGGCGATGAACTATAAGGACCGGTTCAAAGTAGAAACTGGTGATAGACAGCGGTTCTCGGCAATATGTTATCAATCCAGAGTTGTTAATGCTCAATTCTATACTAGTGTCAGAACCCACAACTTTACATTAGATCACCATATTTCAACCTCTATAGCAATATTCGAACACTGGTGATCGTTTTCAAATAGTTTTCTTTAATTAAAATGGAATTTTTCGATATGCAAAATTTCACCATAAAAATCAATCATGGTAGCAAATATACTTACATTGTTTTATATTTTCACATTAAAATATTATTATTTTCAGTATGCAATTGAGTTGTGGGACAATATTTTTGGAAGAATAAAAATTAATTTGACATTTTCGTTATCTTTCATTTGCCATGGGAATGCGTCCGTTGAAGGGCGTATGCAGGGAGTTTTCCTCTGATTTTGGATTACTAGGAAAGCATGAATAACTCCACATCTGAAATTTGAGCCCATGCAAAATGACATTTTATGTATTTGCATGGACGAAACGAAGCTGGATACTTCATCGAAATTTCCCTTACTGTCTTGGCAAATTTTTGGAGGGAAGGGTTGTTTTTTGGTCCCGTGATGTGTTTTGGTCCAAAATATTAATATTTCTAGTTCCAAAATTTCTAGTCCCGTGATCATGTGCACGCATTTAATGTATCTCTTTATCTATCTGTTTTTAAATTTTTATTATAGAAAAACAATCAAATTACATATTAATATTCTAATCTAAAATCTAAATAAGAGACTGCACCATTGAATGTATTGAACTTCAGTGTCGCCTAAACATTCATCCATTTGAATAGTTAGGGACGCCCTCATGAGAACACCCAAGTCACACTTATTTCTAATGCTTTTGTTTTATCCTTGTGGCTAAATGATCTATTTATTTTAGAGTTAAGTGCTAAAATGACCCTATGTTCTAGTCAAAAGTGCCAATATAACCCTTTAAAATATGAAAGTGCAATTCTAACCCTATTATTTGGACAAAAGTGTCAATCTAACCCTAACAACCTGAAATAGGCCGGAATTCAGTAAATTTACCATTATACCCCTGACTAAAAAATTAATTTCTTTAAAAAAAGTAAGAAGAGTCTATTTTGACATGCCCTCTTCTTCTTCCTCATTTTCTCATTCCCATTTTGCAGCCCAAACCCTCATTACGTAGCAAAGCTTAGCTTTTCTCGATTTTTAATTTTGAAAGCCCAACCAGAGCTTCCTTTTCCTCTTTCTTGCTCCGGGCCTAGTACTACCCCACAAAAGCTTCATTTTCCTCCTTTTTGCTCTATACCTGGTAATTTGCCCCACCGACGGAGCAAATCTGCGGCGGACCTGGTCAGTGGCGGAACTAAAAGGATATTTGATAAGGGGCGGGGTTGGGCAGGGCTGGGTTGGACGGGGCTGGGGCGGGAGGGGTATATTACCCTAGTCACCGGAGGTTTGGGGGGCGCCCGCACTGGCTTGCCCCCCTAGTTCCGCCGCTGGACCTGGTAATGCAAACCTGCGATGGAGAAAATCGAGGTTGAGCAACCTGCGACAGAGCAAATCGAGGCAGAGTAAATCGAGGAACGCCAAAGGTCGCCAATGTTAAAGGGCTGTTAGCTTGCGTTTTAAAGGTAGCCAATGTCTCAAGATTGAAAATGTAAAATCTGAGAAGAGATGTGCATCTGAAAATTCCGCAATGATGGTGGTGGTGGTGGGTGGCGGCGAGTCTGGTCGGGTGGAGGTGGTGTTCGACAGGTGTGGTGAGGTGGTAAGGCGGTAATGCAGCAAAACTTGAGATTCCGGCTAATTTCCATATTGTGGCCGCCGCTGGCAGTGCATTGGTGGTGGTGTCGGTGCTGCAAGCAGTGGCAGCAGAGATGGCAGGCGGCGTTGGTTATTGAAATGAAGAAGAAGAGTCTAGGGTATTTTAGTCATTACATTTTTTGTTTTTAAAATAGGGATATTTTAGTCTTTTAGCTTTGGTTAATGTCAGAAAACTACCGGTCAATGACATAATAGTGTCAAAAGATTATATCGGCATATCTAATGCAAGTTAGGGTCACAATAACACTTTTACATTTTACAGGATTGTACTAGCAGTTTTGTGAAATAATAGGGTTATTTCTGTATTTTGCCCTTTGTTTTATAAGCTGGTCCACAATCAATGTGGGATTTTAATACACTCCCTCACTTGCAGTGATGCAATGGCACAATTTATCTCACAAATATAAATATAAAAGGGTCATATGCCAATTAGTGGAAATATATATCCACTAAAATAGATTTGAACTATGATACTATTTTAGAAGCATAAACTTCTATTATATGACATACACAAAAGGGTCACATGCCACACGGTGAAAATATGTGTTCACTAAACTAGGTATGGGTGTTGTACTTATTAGCTACATGATGTATAGTTTAATGATAATCTATAATAAAATACAAAATAATATTATTTTAAAATATTCGAATTTAAAATTTTAAAAATATAATATTTAATTTAAAATATGCAGATAGTGATTTTTTAGGTCAGAGTATGCAAAAATCATCTTTCTTATAGTACAATGACCAAATTATATTTTGTATTTCTCTCTGATTTTTTTAAGAGTCCGTCTCTTGAAAGACGGTCTTTCCATAAGTCATGGAAAGACCAAGGTTTAAAGTGTTAATTAGACGAAATTAAGATAAAATTTTTGGGTTGTATGAACCGGGTTATAAAATTTATAATTACTACATGTTGCATAATAAAACTTTAATATTGCAACAAAGACCTTTTACCTTTTATTATTATAATTATATCTCGTCTTTCCATAAGGTTATGGAAAGACCGTCTTTCCCAACATTTTGTCTTTTTCTAATATATAATATTTTCTTTGGTTAAAATATCAATCATGTTTGACAATCAATAAAAAATTAATATGCATTATAAATATTGATCACACTTTCAATTTAATATTGCATGCATGTATTGTAAAAAATCATTATTCTTTAACCTAAGGTGTGATTCACTAAATTTTCGCATGTACGTACCCAGCACGGAAGGCCATTGTCATCAATTAGCACTTATTTTGAAAAACCAAAATGGCAATGAATATTGTGCCAAATATGAAATATTATAATAATAGAAAAGCGTGAGTGATCTATTTTGGGCTGAGGCTTAATTAGAGCAGTTTTAAGAGCATTTCCAATTTTAAAGTTAGTTTTAAAAAAGTTAGATCCCGTTCTTATGAACTGTTTGAACTTTAGTTTAATTCAGTTTAGCTTAAATTTGATTTATAAAATTTAATTTAATTTAGTTATAATTGAAAAACTGGTTTTACCGTTTAGCCTTTAAATACTAGAACTACTGTGTTCCAACGTAGTCCTAACCAAGTACGTAAAATAAATAAATCACACAAGACACACGACTTGGTTACGCAGTTCGGTGAAATCCACCTACGTCTGCGGGGCCTTGCCCAGTTCAGAATAATTCACTAATTAGAAAGATATAGTACAAAGTACACCATACAACTATACTTATCTTTTCTAATTCTATGCGTGAATTTGCAAGCTCCCC
>JAULKM010099671.1:0-10781 GCA_032355605.1 Rubia tinctorum
CCGACTTGCCATACTATCTACTTAATTGTATTTAGTAAGCAAAAGGGCTTAAAAATAGCATCTTTGAGAGGTACGGCAACGACCTCCCAATGCACGTATGAGAGTTTTCATCAACTCACTTGATGAACTAGCATGGCACTTTTTGTTTACAGAATGGAGTCACCCAACCAAGGATGCGGAAACTAGCTTAAAAGAAAATGAGGGAGAATCAAGTACGGAGAAGCAGAAACTCAAAAATAAGTTAACTTGGACTCCAGATGAATTGAAAGCTTCAATGGTTAACTCCAAAGCATTGAATGTTATCTTTACGGTAGTGGATGAAAATCATTTCAAACTAATCTCTACTTGTTATCAAGCATGAAAGCTTGGGATATTCTACAAACAGTTCATGAAGGAACAAGTCGTGTACGTAAATCCAAGCTTCAAATGTTGGCAACAAAATTCGAAGAATTGAAGATGGAGGAAGATAAGACAATTGAAGTATTTAAGGGGAAGCTGATAGACATATCAAACATGGCATATCAGTTTGGGAAAACTCATAAGGAGGGAAACTTGTGAAGAAGGCCTTGAGATCTCTGCCTCAAAAATTCTCAATGAAAGTTGCCATCATTGAAGAAACAAGAGATGTGTCAAGAATGACACTAGACGAACTGATGGAATCTTTCCAAAAATATGAGATGACTCAAGAGTCACCTACAAAGAAAGCAAAAAAAGAGTTGGCGTTCAAATTTTCTTCATCAAAGATGGACCATGATGATGAAAGTAATGATGGTATTGAAGAACTTGCATTAATCACTAAGAATTTCTCAAGAATGCTAAAGAAAGTGGTGAATAAGATATCACAAGAGAAAATTAGTGAAGGTGTAAATAGACCACGGGCAAAAACTTTTGGGAATAATCGAGGAACACGATTTGAACGAACTAATCAGCAGTGGAAGGATACAATGCAGAGAATGTGGAGGATATGAACACATTCAAGCTGAATGTGCTAATACATGGAAAAACAATGAATGTCATATGTAACCTCATTGAGTTATGATGAAGAAGAGGAACTCATTAGCAACTATGTAGCTTTTGGAGAAAAGATTCATGATATGGTTGAAACAGCGGGTGCATGTTCCAACATGGTGATAACTGAGAATCTGTATGTTCCAACACTGAAAATCTGAATGGTGATGCCTCAAGTGATGATGACGGCTATGAAGTGAATTATGAAGACATCTACAATGCATATGATAACATGTATGAGATGTGGCTTAGAGTCGTTGAGGTTAATAAAGTGTTTAAATCTGAAAAAAGCCAACTTGCTCAAAGAAAGATGGAACTGGTGGATCTAGTAGAAAGACTTGAAATAGAGTTTAAACAACCGAAAAAGAAAATAAATTTGACAACTAAGAGGGCTGAGATGGTTGAAGCTGCAATTATCAACTTGAACAGTGGAAAGGCAAAACTAGATGATATATTTACTATGGGAAAGAATTTTAGAGATAGATAAGGAATTGGTTATGACCAAGTGGAAAACAACTCTGTAGATTTCAACGCAGAGGTACAGGCTATGAAGATAAAAGTGATGAAGGCACGACAGCGCAAACATGTTCTATGTCACTATTACTCTTATCAAGGTCATATACGGGAGCAATGTTTTAAGCTGCTTAGAGATACCATGAATGGACGAAAACTGTCGTGATGTTCCAACATAAACGAGGCTCAACGGTAAAAAATGGTCAGGAAGGTATGGGCTGCTAAGCAAACAAATGTTGTCTGGTTGCTCACATGTCTCGTATTACACATTCTAGACACTCGTGGTACTTTGATAGTGGATGCTCTCGACATATGGCTGGAACTAAGGAGTATTTGACAAAGATTAAACCATATGATGGTGGCTTTGTTACTTTTGGTGATGGAAAGAAAAGTCGAGTTGTTGGCAAAGCTGAACTACAAATTGAGGGATTATCAGTGTTTTGCTTGTAGAAAACTTGAAAGCTAATCTACAGAGTATCATTCAGCTGTGTGATGATAATATGACTGTGGAGTTTCACAAAGACATGCATTGTAAAACATGGTGAAGTTAAAGTACTATCAGGAATTCGATCTTCAGACAATTGCTACCTGTTGGAACAAGAAATGAGGTGTCTAATCTCTAAAGAAGATGAAGGAACAATGTGGCACAAGAAACTTAAACATATCAACTACAAAACATTGGTGAAGATAGCTAACTCTAAACCAGTTTAAGGTGTGCCTACTCTCACTAACAAGAAGGGAATTGTGTGTGGATCATGCCAACAAGGTAAATACATTTGATCATCTCATTCATCTGCTTAGTATATTACCACATCAAGAAATCCTGAATTATTACGCATGGATTTGATGGCTCCGGTCAATACACATAGTATGACTAGAAAGAAGTATATTTTTGTATGTGTTGATGATTTTTCTAGATACACTTGGGTGGCTTTCCTCAAAGAAAAATATGATACAGTGGATGTTTTCAGAAGTTTGGTGATCAAATTACGGACAGAAAAAGGAAGTCTGGTTAAGAAGATTGTGAAGATTCGCAGTGATCATGGCAGAGAATTCAAAAATTCTCAGTTTAATGATTAATGTGATGAGCTCAGCATTCAGCATAAATCTTCAGCACCAATCACATCTCAACAGAACAGTATTATCAAAAGAAAAAATAGGACTCTACAGGAGATGACTCTAGTTATGTTAGCAGAAAAAGGAATTCATAAGAAATGGTAGGCAGAAGTACTCAACACAGCATGTTATGTTATAAACATAGTGTACCTTCAACCATTCACAAAGCAAAACATTATATAAAATAAGTAAGGGTAGGAATCCTAATATCTCATATTTTCATGTCTTTGGTAGTAAATGTTAAATTCTCAGGGATAGAGAGCAGTTGACAAAGTTTGACAGCTGATGTGATGCCGGAATGTTTTTGGGTTATTCTGTAAACATCCGTGCTTACAAAGTGTTCAATCTTCGCACAAATACACTTATGGAGTCTATTAATGTGATTGTTGATGACTCCAATGACAAGAAGGTATCAGGAGAATGAGAAGATGAACCAGTCCCAGTTTGTGTATAACACAGAACAATCCAACTGACCAGCAAGTCGATGTCGGAACACCCTAATTTTCAAAGAGTCCTACTGACCCTGATGACATCGATTTTGAAACATCGATCCCCAGTTCTCCACCTCATGTTCCAACACAGGTTGAATCTGAATCTAGTGTCAAGAGAACTCATACACTACCATGGGTAAACTACAGGGAACTTGCAAGATTACAATGATTCATCTCTCTAATTGAACCAAAGAATTATAAAAACGCTCTGCTTGATAAGTATTGGATTGCAGCAATGCAAGAAGAACTTGGTCAGTTTGAACTCAATGACGTATGGTATCTCACTCCTCATCCAAAAAGAGTAAATGTTATTGGCACCAAGTGGATTTTCAAAAAACAAGTCAGATGCTGATGGTTAGATTACTCGAAATAAAGCAAGGCCAGTGGCTCAAGGATATACTCATGTGGAAGGAGTTTACTTCGATGATACATTTGCACCAGTTTCCAAATTAGAATCTATTCGGATTATAATTTATATTTCTTACACTATGAACTTTACATTGTACCAGATGGATGTTAAAAGTGCCTTCCTGAATGGTGTGGTGAATGAAGAAGTCTATTTCAAACAACTAAAATAGGTTAAATTTGGGTGTGTGGAGTTCGAGCGGAGCCAATATTTCAAGGAATTCCAACAATGGTTGCCAAACTACAAAAACCGAGCCAACTTCTCCGCCTAAGAAACAGTAATGGTACTCTTGATTTTTTTAACATTTTGACATGATTTTATAATGATTGTTAGTTGAAACCCTAGATTTGTACGTGCCTCCCTCCATTTTTAGTGATTTTGAATCGATTTACATTTCAAACCCTAGTTTTTTACTAATTGTTCCTGCTTTGGGAGGGGGCAGGGCTTATTATTTTGAAGTGGTTTTTATTCATTTGTAAGACAATTCCCTAATTTTTAGGGCTTTTGTTCGAATTTGTAATGATTTGTACTTAACCCTAGTTTTGTACTGATTTTAAATGAGTTTTATATATTGAGGATTATTTAGGTTTTTACAAAATTTGTTTATATTATTGTGTGTCTTGTTGTGACTATTTTTTATTTTATTTTTTGGTATGTTTGCTGTGTTATAGGTCCCTTCCTCTGTGGAAAAGCCTTTATTTGTTCATATCCCGTTCATTACTTCTTGAAGTTATAAAGACTTGGAGTTGTAACCCTTGGAGTTCTTTAAGAAGCTTTAAAGAAGTTATCTTCAATTATTCTTTAAGAAGATTTATGAATGAACTTGTCTTCAATGGATGTAATTGTTTCAATGCTTCTTTAAGAAGAGATGTTAAGGTTGGAGTCTTTAAAAACTTGAGTTGTTTTAATGGTTCTTTAAAAAAGACACTAAGGCTAAACTTGGGTATTTTGGGAGCTAAACTTAGGTATTTTGGGGTATAAACAGGTGAAGAATTTGTCTTCAAAATATAGAGTGAAACAAACAAAAACAGTGAGAAAGAGAGGAAGAAAAAGTGTCTTTCTGTTGTTCACGTTTTTCTGGTGCGGCTTCACAAAACACGTCAAATCGAAGGTCATCCTTAGTCCAATCATGCTGAAATTTTAGCAGCAGATCCAGGACATCTTGGGATAGATTTTGAACGGTGGGACTGTCAATCGATGCTCCGGTTCGTGAGATATGATAGCTCTACTGAGTTCTGTCTTTGGGTGATATTCTTCACTTTTCTCTTGCATATATTGCTAGTTATGATTGTTTGTCGTTGGGTATTTTGTGCACCCATTTGAGACCTGGAATTGAGTTTCTGTAACCTTCATTTTATCATAATAAGAGAAATTGGGGTAGACTCCTAATCGTCCTGTGGTTTTTACTCTTCACATCGAAGGGGTTTTCCACGTAAAAATCCTCGTGTCTTTGTTTGATTGCTTATATTTCTGAATTGCTTACTTGTTTTGACTGGATTTTGGAGACAACAATAAATTGGGCATTTTTTTGTGTTTGTTGTTGAACAAACTTTTAGTAAGGGGTGTGTTTACGGCCAACAGTGTTTTCCATCTCATGTTTAAGGAAGCACTTTGGGGCTTTAAGTCCTCACATGATGGCTATGTGGGACAGTTTTTTGGGGGGTTTTGTTTGATATCTTCAAACAGGTTCGATGTTTCAATAATTGTAAAATTTGTTATGTGGCTGAGTATGCTAACTCAATTGTAATTTGTGTTGTGACATTATGTGGTCGAATATGTTACCTCAGTTGTGATAGTCGTGACTCTATGTGGCTCAGTATGTTGGTCAATTGTTATTTATCCAGATCTAAGTGGTTGAGTATGTTAACTCGATTGTTATTTTGGTGACTCTATGTGGATAAGATTGTTGGCCTTCGAAATTTTGGCTTTGTCATTTTTGATTTACTAGCTATCTGTGGTTGGTGAATGTACTGAGTACATGTTGAGCTGAGTATGTTTTGATGTAATGAGTATGAGTTGTTTTCTTGAGTTTGAGTTGTACTGAATATGTGTTGCTGGAGATTGAACTGTACTGAGTATGTGTTTCTAAAATATGGTATATTGTTTGTGATTTTTAAATTAGGTTCTAGAACCAAATCTTAGCCTTGCTCATTCATACGAGGTTAAATGATGTTGGAACCATAAAATAATTTTTTTTGTGATGTAAAGTCAGGCCTAAACCCTAAAATATTTATTGAATTCTGCTAAACTAAGGTCTGATGTGTGTTTCTTATTTTATGCAACCACGGGTGATGAACCTGTAAGATGGCATTAACTTAAGCATTGATTATTCTATTTGTTGCCACTCACACAACCAGACATGTAGTTTTATATGGCTTGGACTTGAGAACGAAATAATCAAAATAGTGTCTTTTATACAAAATGATTGGGCGTTGCAACGTAAACATGCCCATTGATTATGACATGTTTACAAGATAAACAAAATCATGTAACACTATCATTAACAAAAGAAGCCTAACCTGAAATGTTAACCTGTTTGTAGATTATCATCTAGGTTGCCAATCTCTGTCACTGTCTTTGCAATCTTATGTATCCTGTTTTGGCTTGCTAAAAACTGAACACACTCCCTTATGTCTACATCTAAATCATTTTGTAGTAACCCAATACGTGCAAGTGCGTCTTTCTTTATGTGTGGTAATGCAAATAGGTTGTCTCCCTTGCATTTCATTATCTCAACCATAACAGGCTGTAATGAAATAAAATTCTTATTGAGTGTTCTCAACCCTCATTTATTCATAAGCCTTCTCCAACACCACTACTAGTTGTTCCAGTGTTTTGCATGCTTTTACTAGTTGGAGACTCTGAATTGATAGGAAAAAAATCTCAAGTCTAATATGTTTCGGTCTAGTGAGTTTAGTGGTTGGGAATCAATGATTATTTGAAACCCATCAGAGTTAGCAACCCTAAGAAATTCTTCGTTCTTGCTTGTTGTGTGTGCTGGTGCATTATCTTGTTGCAGATAAATTTTCTGGAATGCTTTGGATGTCTACTTACGCTAGATTGCTGGTATGATCTCATTGACTAGGCATTCTTTCATTACGTCCCTCCCAACTTTGACTTTATCCTTTGTCTCGATGGTACCTCTTGGTCTATTTTTGTTGTTCTTTTTTGTCGGTACCTTTTCACTAAGAGGAAATATTCCAATCTCTCCATAAAAAATTACATCACCATTACCAGCAATAATAGGCCTAACTACAACACAAGTAAACATAACTTTTGAAACGTAGCCTTTATTTCGACATGTTCTACACGGGTTATCTTCGTCGAGTAATAGTATATAGTTTTCTAATTGTTTGGATAAATAAAACCAGTTTTCATCGAGATGTATGACATTGTACATGCATTTGAACTTAAATATTCTAGAATGCCTTTCAAACCTGAGTTTTGAGCATGAAAATTGAACTCGTTCAACCTTGTTTGCTTCAATTATAAATGACTTGATTATGCTGTTGTGTTTCTTAGTTTTATGAGTTGATGAATCGTGCTCTTACTTACATTGCATTGACTTGCTGCCCTCCAACACGTTTTCCTTAATGGTAAAGGGATTGAATTGAATCCTTCTTCATCAAACATGCACCTTGAAGCTTCTAACATTTCCAGGTTTTTTGTTCTCCATATTCACAGGCACCCCGACTGCAACCTGGTCCTTCACGCTTGCCCAAATCCAGGTCACTGTCTGTAATGCAATGTTCCATTTTTGGGCAGCCTCGAATGCCCTACCCGTCCATATTTTGAAGTGACAAGCAAGAATTGAGCCACAATGTTACGCTTTTCATTCGACAGATTCTCCTCCCGCATTTTCTGGCCAAAGTAGCCAGAAAAAATAACCTCAAAATCAGCTCGATGATGAGCTTGAGAGCTTGGGAAAAAGGAAGAAGTATATGAAGAAAGAAGAGCTGCATTAGTTTATTTACAGGAATATTAGGATTTATTCTTGTTATTTGTAGAGTACTAGTAGGCTATTAGGTGGAATAGTTGTATTTTGATTTTTGCACTCTATTTTCCTTTTTCTGTACATTAAAATGGAGGGAAAGTTTAATGTTAAGTGTATTTGGCACCATTTTGAATTTCTGTGTTCTTAGTTAATATCGATGACGTCAACATTACTATAGCTGACGTCAGCAACCCAGCAGTCCAAAATTGCCCCTGCTGCTGAATTGCCAACTCACAATTTCTTAAATGTTGAGTCAAAAGAAATTCAGCAAATTGGGATGGGACGGGAGCTATTTTATGCCATGATACTTTCCTATCTCTATATTTTAAATGCATCCAAACAGTTTCTTTCCTTTCAATTAGTCACACCACTAGCTTTCTTCCACCTTTAGATGAGATCTAAAATATCAAGCTATAAATTTAAGAATATGTGAATTGTTCCACTAGTGTTTCCTTCACCCTAGTTGGGACATTATAACCAAAATATGTAGAAGATTATACAGGAAGACAATGAAAAGGCCAGAATACTCCCATGAACAAAGGGAAAAGAAAAAAATAGCATGTGCTAATCCACAAAAACACTCCAGTGCCAGCACCACATGCCATTGCATGAGTTTCCTAATCAGAATATGTTAACACATAAATAAAGTAATGAAAATATCAAACTAACAGAAGAACTAAGCCACTCAGATGAGTAAAAAATTCTTCAATTAATCATCCATAAAAAAACTGATTACATAAGCAACTAATTAGCATTAATAAATAATTCATAATCATTCAACGATCCAGATGAACCAAAATTAACAGAAATTAATCAATCAAACGGAAGAAATGAAAATCAAGACATACATGTATGTATTTCGAATTTCACCAACTCACAATTGACAATTCCGACGACTTGTGATAAAATCCCTTTGAATTGGATAGACATCATCATGACCAGAGCGGGGCGGCCGAGGAACAAAGCAAGGAGGAGCAGAGGAGGAACGGAGCGGCGGAGGAGGAGCAGAGAGGAGTAGCGCGGTTGGTTGAATTGGGAGGAAAATATATCTTTTCTTATTTTAATAATTATAGAAGTCCATCTTTTCTTATTTTAATATAAGACCTCCCTCTCACAATAATCTTAGGTGAGACGATCTCATCCAAATCTTTATATACTTTCAAATCCTACTTAGGAGTGAACATGTATTTTCATTATTTTGCACAACTTACTTGTAATTTGAATGAAACATATTATTTTTCTACAAGTTGGGCTTTTTTTTAATAGAAACTCATATTAATGGGGAGGTATTTATTTGGCTCTCAAAATCATATGTAACTTAGTAGTTTTTTTTACTCTACAAGTTGAGCTTTTATTTTATATGTTACTTACTTCATACAATGTCAATTATTTGACATATTATTCAGGAAATTGTAGAAATACGTTCTGCTTAGTAGTTTTTTTTGTTTGATACTACAAAAAATTTAGCTTTGATTATACTTCCTTGTCCCAACAAAAATAGTGCATTTATTTTTTCACGATTTTCAATGATTATGTTTGACCGTCAATATTTCTAGTTACAAATAACAATTTCTTATAAAAATGATATTTAGAAAATAGATATTAATACGAATCTAACAATATTTCATATGATATTTTTATTTTATACTATATTAATTTATATTTATGGTCAAAATTTATAAAATTTGACTTAGAAAGAGTAATGTGCCATTTTTTGTGTCACGAGGAGTAGTATATAATAACACAAATGTCCGATTTATTTCAAATCATTGTCCTCTACAAATTAAATCACATGAAAAATCGTCGAATAAATAGAAAAGGAGAATGATACTTCAAACAACAAATTAATTTGGATAAAATATTATGATACTCATTACATAATGATTTTTGGCCAAGTTAATTATGTAACTTCACATATAATGTGTATATATATATATATATATATATTTCTTCTTAAGTGACTAAATTTTATAATTTTACTAATTTATTTATTTCTAATTTAAACTTGACATGCAAAAAGGACATTAAAATTTGTCTCAATTTTTAATTAGCCGGATGAGATGCCGCTAGTCTAGGATAAAAGAAGACTATTTAAACGTCATGTTTTAAATCATATTTTCCCTAATTTTAACTAAAACTTCAATTGAAATGCACTAAAATTAGAAAAAATAACTTAAATGATATTAAGAGAAAAGTGTATTTTTAACCTTATATTTTGTTCAAATGTGCAGATATAACTTTGTAAAATATAAAAGTGCAATATAACCCTTGATTTTGTTGACCAAAATGTCAACACTATATTAGCTGGAAATTGGTGAAAAATCATAATATTCCCAATTTTAAAAAAAATTAAAAAATAAAAATATGAAACCCCTCACCCCCACTCCCATTTCCTCCGTCGCCGCCTAATCTCCTACTCCCATTTCTCTCTACCTGATCTCCTCACCCCCGCTCTCATTACTCTTTGCCTTTATTCCTTGTCAGAATAAATCAGTTAGATAATTTGATTTGATTTTATCTTGTTGACTAGTTAGGGTTATATTAGAACTAGTATACCTTCATGTTTTGTACTCTCTATTTATTCTCTTCATGATCAATACTAATTATCACGGGAAATCACTTTTTCATGGTATCAGAGCAAGTTCTGATCCTAAATCTTAAACCCTAATTTATTTTCCGACCACCTCCCTCTCCCTTTTTTTGGCCAACTCCTGGTCAAATTCCGGTCAACTCCCGATCAAATTCCGGTCAACTCCTGGTCATATTCCGATCACTTTTCCAGCCAAATCCCGTCATCATCGACATCTCCTTCCCAGTGGTTTTCTTCTCCGGTTTCAATTCCTCTTGTGCGATCGAGTTCTTCCATCGTCTCTCCCCGCAACTTCTTTCTTCGGCAACAAGGAGCTCATCGCCGATTAGTGTTCCCGGCGGTAGGAGGCCATTATTTGGTGGAGCTTTCCAGAACCACGAGCGGGTGTCGGTGGCTGGCTCACAAGCGGGTGTCGTCCATACTCAGCAGCGTCTTCTGTAAACCCGTTCCATCTATACTCACCGGCGTATTCGGCAAACACGCTCCGTCCAACGAACAGGTACCACGCATGAGATTCACGCACGGAGGGGAATTACACACGCGTCTCAGTCACGCGCGCGTGACGTACACGCGCGAACTCCTTGCGCGTGTCTACACGCGCTTGTGTGGCTCAGCCTCTTTCCGCGCATTTGTTGCACACGCCTAGCGATTTTGGGCAGAATT
>JAULKM010099672.1:0-10781 GCA_032355605.1 Rubia tinctorum
AGACATTCTCATTATCTTCATTGTTGCTTAAACCTGCGGGTTATTTAAGTTTCAATTTCCTTTGTAGGCGTACCCTGCGGGCTAGACGTTTATAGAAAACCCCTGTAAGTGTACCATGCGGGCTAGACGCTTATAAGTCGAGTTGAGTGTAGTCTGCGGGCTAGAAGCTGCAATTCGTGCATTTATTTGAGTGATGCGGGATTCTCAAATAAATAAATATCCGATTTTCCGCAATCCATAGTGTTCGCAAGGAGATTCATGTCATTATGAAAATACGATCTTTCCCAAGACTTTGTCTTTTCCTTAACCGACCTAATAATTTAGGAATTCTGTCTCTTGAAAGATGATCTTTCCATAATTTATGAAAATATCAAGGTTTAAAAGGAAAATTAGAAGAAATCGAGATTAAAAATTTAGATTGCATTAATCGGGTCATAAACTTATAACTACTACAATTGCATAAAAATTCTAATATTTCTAAAAAAAACCTTTAACCTTTCTATAATTTTAATTCAACCCCTCTTTTTCATATGCCTATGGAAAGACGGTATTTTCCAAAATTTTGCCTAATATAAGCGACTGCACTTTATAAAAATTGAACTATCAAAATTATTATGTGATTATAAATGTTTTTACTATCATGAATCACAAAATCTTGTTTAGATCGACTAACCATCAGATAGACCATTTTTATAATTGAGTGATTTAATATTTATTTTTATTTATTGCAACAAGATTTTTATAAGTTTAAAAATATTTAAAATATATCGTAATGTATAAATAAATATAATTTGACCCTAAATTATTAAATCATGATTTGTCTAATTTTTAGTCGGTCTATCAAGAGACTTTCTCATCATAAATATACAATATAATATAATGAGATGGTCCCCTGTAAGACAGCCTAAACTTTAGGCCGGGATCTTTATGCAATTCTAACTATATTCTAGATTCAGCGATCTATCTCTAATAATTTTATAGGAGCCTATCATTAATATTTTTCCAGAGAATTTTTTGTCCAATTTTTTCCCCATCATTTTTCCGCCGTCTGCAACCTGAAAAAATATATTTAAAAATATTTTTAAAATACAAAAAATCAATATGACCATCAAACTTAAAATTATAAAACATCAGGAAAAAATGGAAGAAGATCAACGAAAAATCATAAAACATCAACTAAAAAATTACAGCAAAACACATAAAAATATCAAATAAAAATTAACAAAAAATATATTAAAAATCAAATAAAAATCAACAAAAAATTGAAGAAATTGAAAATTCATCAACTACAACTAACAAAACATCAACTAAAAATCATAAAAGCATCAAAAAAGCTTAAATTATCAAAAAATAATTAAAAGCTACAAATATAAATTTCTATCATCTAAACTTCACCCGCAAAATAAAAAATGCCAATATAAGGAAAAAAACACTACAAAACATCAACCATGTCAACAAAAAAACTACAAAACATCGACTCATATAAACTAAAACTCATCCGAAAATGAAAATGAAAAACATAAACATGAGAGAAAAACAATAAAAATATCAACAAAAATTTACGGTACCTCAAGAGTATAAATTATTCACTCTGAAAATCATAAAACATCAACAATTATTTAAAAATAAATAAAACTACAAATAACAACCTATATCACCAAAAGGCTACAAACATCAACTCTTAACACCTGAATCTCATCCGAAAAATGAAAAACATCAACATAAGAAAAAAGACACTACAAACATCAACTCCTATTACCAAAACCTCAGCCGGAAAATGAAAGATATCAACATAAGACTTTAAAAAAAATACAAATATCAATCCATATCACCCAATTTTTTTTACAAAACATCAACTCATATCAATTAAACCTCATCCGAATAATGAAAAACATCAATATAAGAGAAAAAAAGCTACAAACATCAACAAAAAGTTACAGTACCTCAACAATAAAAATTCTTTTTAAAAAAGGACATGGTAGGATTTGAAACTAGGTCCCTAACCTCAAAGCATGGAGTAATGACCACTACACCAAAGACTCTTATTGAATATACACTCAGTCAAATAATATTAAATCTTAGCATGTACATCAAGAACATAAATTTTTCAAAATAAAGTTCATGGTGAGATTCGAACCACAAACCTCTACCTTAATAACAAGAGTTCTAACCACTAGACCAAATTTTTTTTACTGATAACAAACTCAGTCAAGTAAATGCTCAACCTCGGCAAATTTTCAAAAAAATAAAACACAAAATTAAACCTCACATCTCAGACGCTGACGTCGCCTCGTTCTAAATTATGATATTGTTTTTTGGCATTGACGTCACCTCCATTGTAGCCAACGCATGAACAATTCATTAGTATAGTTGCGCATGAGATCCACGCTCTCGACACGTCATCCCCAATTGAGCATGTGAATATCACGCGATCTTCTTCCTCGTGACGTTCACCTCGTCATCGTTCGATTATACAATCATAGCACCGTCGTCTCGTTCTCCAACCCCAACAACCGTTCCCCATCCGCCGTCTCTAAACGTTCTCACCGCGGAAGAAGAAGAAGTGCCACCGCAGACAGATAGCAAAGCGGTAGTTTTCGGTTGACACTGCTGCAATCGTCAACGCTGAAACCCTAGGTTCGCCGGTGATGCTGCTACGATCGCGACGCCTCTACAATTAAATACGCAGGTGATGTCGGAACTCGGCCGCGACGCCGCTGCAATAGGCTGCCGTCGGTACCTTAGCTCCGCTGCAACGCCGGCGGGAGAAGAAGAAGAGCGGCGACGGAGTAACGGTTACAAAATTCAGGAGAGGAGAGAGAAAATTAAAAATATATATATATATTTTTAAATAATTGCATAATAGGTCCATAGATTTATTAGTATGTTTTTTTAAAACCCCATCTTATAAAATTTACAATAATTGCATAATAAACCCTGAAATAAAATTTAGCCTAACTAAAACAAAACTTTGTATAATATAATTAAATGAAAAGAAACAGGACAATCTAATAGAGTATTAAGTTAATTGCTCAATAATAAACCAGTAAGTATATTTTAAAATGTATATTTATTTTCTACTATATTTAACTATGAGTCCCTCTCTTAAAAACGATTTTTCCATAAATCATGAAAAAATCAAGATTCAAACAGGAAATTAGAATAAATGAAGATTATATTTTTATTGATTTAATCGGGTCATAAACTTCATAACTACTGAACGTTGCATAAAAAATTTATAATATTGCAACTAAAATCTTTTACCCTTTAATTATTCTAATTAAACTCCATATTTCCATAATCGTATAGAAAGACGGTATTTTTCCAAAACTTTGCCTTAAATTTATATAATTAAAAATTATAATAAGGAATAGTATATTAAAAATGTTATGATTAATTAATTATAATACTTCATATATTTATTAGTGAATTTAACATCAAAACATTTGAAAGTTTGATCTGAAAGTATGCGAAGATAAATTTTGTGACTCGAAATTTAAGAATAAACATTTTTTAAAATAATGAAAAACTTTTTTATTTTTAATGTACTTACTACTATAATTTGAAAACTGTATTCTTTTGGTTATATTTTTAATAAAAACACATCTTATTATATATTAATATTTAAAGTCCGTCACTTGAAAAACAGTATTTCCATTAGTTATGGAAATACCATGTTTTAAATAACAAATTAGAAGAAATTATGATTAAATTTTCGGGTTGCATTTAATCGGATCATAAATTTATAATTACTGCATGTTTCATAATAAATTTATAATATTACAACTAAAATCTTTTACCAAAATATTAATATGAAAAGATGGTCTATCTCAAGATTTTGCCTTATATTTATAAAGTAATTTTTATAGTAAATATATAATAATTATTTTGTAAGTTTAAAAAATAATCATCCCAAGCACCACATACTAGAAATTGTTTGCTTTCAGAATGATTCTGTCAATCGGAGATATTGAAGCTATTTTGACTAAGCTAAACTCAAATTGTCTAAAAATATTATTCTAATATTATAATATGTTAATAATTTAATTATTTACAATATATAATCAATAATAACTTATACTAATATTATAATATGTTCATGATTTTAATTATTTATTATATTTAAAATCAATCATAACTTGTTAAAATATATCATTTCTTGAGATATAATTAAAACCATAAATATTTCAGTGTAATATATATATATATATATATATATATATATATATATATATTACAAGTTATATATTACTGTGGAAATTTAAATAAACACATAATTTGAAATAATAAACACAAAGTCTTATTTTAGGCAATCTAAACTTTAGGACTGGGTTCATTGTGTAATTATAAGAAATTCTAGTTGGCATGATGTTTTAAAAAAAATATGCCAATAAATTTAGTGACCTACTTTGCAATTATCAAATGCTATAAAATACCACAAAAATATCGGGATTTCCAATTTTCTTTTCCCGATCATAATTCTATCCGATCGGAAATCGCTAACTGCAACCAACCTCCGTCGTTCCGCTGCCAACTGCCGTCGTTCCTCCACCTAACGCCACCGCTTCGCCGCTGCATTTCCTCCTCTTCCACCGGTGACACGACGGAGCTAGGGCAATTGCCGACAATTTTCTTCCTCCGTCGTTGATGCCGCCATAGCAACCGTTCTGTTCTTCGGATTTGAACTTTTGTTATGTATTCCGATATGAGCTCTTCCATTGACGGTGTAACCGCTCGCCGGCTCATCTCTGAAATGCAGACGCCTCTGCAACTCACCTCTGCAATTACTTCGACGAATATCTGATATTCATGGCGCCTCTGCAAATCGCCTTTGCAATTGCTTCATCGAAATTCATGGTGCCTCTACGCGTGGTGACCAGTGAGATGCATGCGTCAATTGGAGAATAAAGCACGCACATGAGGTAAATACCTCTGTCGTTGACGCTGCCAACGCCACTCTCCTCACCGCCGGAAAACCTCTTCTGCGCCGGTAAACCTCTGCTCCTCTAAGTTTCCTTACTGCATCCTAATCTGAATCTGTTGATGTTTTTGAATCTAAACCTCTGCTCCTCTATTTTCGTTCTTTGATTTTGTGATGATGTTATTATGAGATGTGTTGATGATATGTTTATGATGTGCTGACTGAGCTTCTGCTTGTGAGAGGTGAGATTTAATTTTCTATTTTATTTTTTACAAAGACTTGTTGAGATTTAATATTATTTGACTGATTATATCACAGAAAATATTCTTTGGTGTAGTGGTCAGTAGTCTTGCTGTTGAGATTAGATGTCTGGGGTTCGAACCTCACTATAACCTTTATTTTGAAGAATTTATGCTCTTGATGTACATAATGAGATTAATACTATTTTGAGTGAGTGCATGTTAACTGATTAGTCTTGGGTGTAGTGGTAATTGTTTTAGTATTTGAGGTTAGAGATTTAGGTTCAAATCCCACGAGGTCCATTTTTTGAAAAGTTTTTATTTTTGAGGTACTTTAATTTTTTGTTGATGTTTGTAGTTTTTTCCTTTGATGTTGATGTTTTTCATTATTCGGGTGAGGTTATATTGTTATGAGTTGATGTTTTATAATTTTATGGTTGATATGGATTGATATTTACAGTTTTTAAATTTTTGCATATTGATGTTTTTAATTTTTTCGGCTAAGTTTTTGGTAATAAGAGTTGATGTTTGTAGTTTCATTTTTCTTAAGCTAGTGTTTATTATTTTCTATATGAGGTTAAAATGTTAGGAGTTGATATTCATAGTTTTTTGGTGATATAAGTTGATATTTGTCCTTTTAAAAAAATACAAATTGTTGATGTTTTATGATTCTTTAGTGAATAATTTATACTTTTGAGGTACCATAGTTTTTTGTTGATGTTTTTAGTGTTTTTCTCTCAAGTTAAATTTTTTTCATTTTTGGGTGAGTTTAAGTTTATATGAGTCGATGTTTTGTAATTTTTTGGGTGATATGGTTGATGTTTTGTAGTATTTTTTTCCTTATATTGACGTTTTCCATTTTTCGGGTGAAGTTTAGATGATAGGAATTGATGTTTTTAACTTTTGGGTGATATAAGTTGATGTTTGCAGATTTTTTTTTTGATGATTTAAGTTTTTGTGATGTTTTTTATGATTTTTATTTGATGTTTTGTTGGTTTCCGTCGACGAATTTTCAATATTTTGTTGATTTTTATTTGATTTTAAAAAAATTGCAACTTTTTAGTTGATGTTTTATAAATTTTCGTTGATGTTCTGCCATTTTTTGTTGATGTTTTATAATTTTTAATTTTGATGATCATATTGATTTTTTTGCATTTTAAAAAAAAATTTAAAAATTTTTTGAATTATTTTTGCAGATTGAAGATGGCGGGAAAATGTTGGGATAAAATTGGACAAAAAAACCCCTGACAACATATTATCAATAGGTCCCTGTAAAATTATTAGAGATAGATCATTGTAAAATTATTAGAGATAGGTCCCTGAAACTAGAATATTATTAGAATTGCGTAAACGCCCATGCCTAAAGTTTAGGCTGCTCACAGGAGACCATCTCAATAATAAATGTTAGGACTTAAAAAAATATTGATAGAGTACTTCTGATAGAAATATGTATACATATTATTTATTTATTAATTTATACATGATAAAATATTGTTTTAGACCGACTAACTGTTAAATGAGAAAATTTTATAATTAGTGAAACTAATTATAGCAATGAGATACATATACGTATGATATCCTTTTAAAATAAATATCAACATATAAATAATTAATTTTTAACAATTTGAATGAAATATTATTGAAAAAATCAAATTTAACTATATTTAATAATTAACGATTTATAACTATCTCATATACTATCTTATTTTATTGTTTTTCTTATATGACTAAAATTTAAAAAAAATTCTTTATTTTCAATTTAAATATGAGATACAACATGTAAAAAAACTTAATTATAATATTTTAATTAATAATATCGCGCAATGCGCGATGGTAATCCACTAGTATCATCTAACACTTAACCTAGAAATAAAAGTAGAAAATCAAACATTCAACGAGTGTTAAGTGTTTTTTTAAGGAAGATATTCAACAAGTTAGAGATGATGAGCCAGATTGATTTCTTCCAAAACAAAATTAATGTATCCATGGTTTATTTATGGTATTAAAGAATTTATAATAAAAAAAGTAAACTTAGCCTGTAAATAATAGGAAGAAATCAGATACTCAACAAGCTAGAGAAGACGTGCCAGATTGTTTTCTTCTCAAAATAAAATGAATGTACTCTTCGGAATCTGCACACTTACTGTTTGACAGTTAAAGTTGTTGAATTTTACTATATATTTAAAGGCAAAGTCTTGGGAAAGACCATGTTTTCATAAGCACATGGAAAGACGGAGTTGAAATGGAATCATAGAAAGGTAAAAGATTTTAGTTGCAATATTAAAAATTTATTATGCAACATTTAGGAGTGATAGGTTTATGACTCGATTAATACAACTCAAAATTTTTATTTTTATTTATTCAAATTTACAGTTTAAACTTTGATATTTCCATAATTTATGGAAAAAAACCATCTTTCAAGAGACAGACTCATATTTAAATAGATATATGAATAATAATATTAACGTATAAGATATTGTTAGATTTGTCAAAATATGTAGTTTTTAAATATTAATTTTTATGTATAGTTATTGTCCGTAATTATACATATTTACTGTATATATGTTTTTTTAAAATAGTAAAACATTATTCTGTTAAACTTCTCCTGAGACGGAGTGGTAAGACCTCTGTTTATTTATGATATTAATAAAGAATTATTTAAAGAAAAGGTGAAGGTGGGTACGCAATAAGTAATAAATATAAGGATGGAGAATGAAACCCGGAAAGTGATGGAATTGAACTTTGGATCGACAACACCTTTTGCTTTGCAATTCCCTGCCCGCGCCACCCTGTTTTTCTCTCTCTTTACCTTTGGGAATCAAGTGGAGCGGGGTCCACCAACCAAACAAAGTGGTCCAAAGTTAGTCTGCGGGCCCTACCCTGATGCTGGAACTCATCATCAAACATGTCCATCATCTTTTTCTTTTGAGAAAAGTATAATCAACCTAATTGATGTAAGTGTTAATATAACTTTTTTGATGGAAGAGTTAGTTTTACCCATTTAGGAATATGTTAATATAACCCTATAAATTTTAAGAATGTACTCATATAACTCTATAAGTTTTAAAAATATGCTGATATAATTCTAAAAGTTTTAAGAATGTGATGATATAACCATATCAGTGGTTCGGAGGCGGCCGACGGCAGCCCGACGAACTCAAATCCATATGTTAACACTAAGTGTATTTTGGATATTTTACATATAGTCAACGCCGAAAAATGGAAGTCAATGTCGGAAATGGGGTCTGAGTGTTATATTGACACTTACATTAACTAGTTAGTGTTATTTTTGCACTAAATTTTTTTCGAGAATTATATTGGCACTTATGTCAAGTAGGTAGGGTTATATTGGTACATATCCATTTTCTTTTTCGTCTTTTTCTTCTCCGATCAGGAATCAGAGTTTGTCTTTTTAAATTATGTTTTACTCCCTCCGTTCCACCAGTAATGACATATTTACCTTTTTCACGATTTTCAATAATCATATTTAATCGTCAATATCTCTATCTACATATACCAACTCCATATTGAAAATTGATATTTAGAAAAGTATGTGAAGATGAATTCAACAATATCTAACATGATATACTTATTATATGTATATTAATTTATATTTATGGTCAAAGTTTATCACATTTGACTTTAAAAAGGTAAATATGTCATTACATGTAGGACGGAGGGAGTATGTGTCTACATTTGTATTGGATATTCAGTATTCATACCAAATTATCTTACAAACTCAACATCAATGGTGGACTGGACGAAATGTATAGCCGACCAAATCTTGGTTATTGGAAAATTATGTAATCTCTCTCTTTGCATCAATCAAAATACTAAAATCAATGTTACAGATATACTTTCCTTTAGCCCACGAGAGTAGCATTTAGGGCAAGTTTCATTTTTTCAAGTAAAATCATTAACCTTCAATCATAAACTCGGCACCTTAACCTTCTTTTTTTCCTTATCAAAAAGTATCATTTCAGTTATTTATCCAATTTTTAATTTAAAATCGATTTTCGTTTTAGAGAAAGTGTTTAAGGGTAGAAATAGGTCACGGATTTGATTGCAAAATGGAGTCCACTTTATATCAACACACATTGTTGCAAAATGAGGTTTCTTCGAGCAAACGACTGATGTAAGCCATTATTCGATAACACTTATATCAAATACCATATAATAGAAATTGTTTGATTTCTAGATGGTGCTGTCAATCGGGAATATTAAAGTCATTTTGACTAATTTAAACCCAAATTGTCTAAAAATAACATATGAATATTATAATATGTTACTTATTTAACTCTTTACTATATATAATCAATCATAACTTATACTAATTTTTTATGTTATTGATTTTAATTTTTTACTGTATACAATCAATCATTAAAATGTATAACTTTTTAAGATATAATTAAAACCATAGATATCTCATATCACAGAAAATGTAAAGAAACACATCTGAAATAACAAAATATTTTTAAAAAATTAATACGTTGATAGAGAACTCCTGATAGAAATATGTATGGATATTATTTATTTATTAATATATACACGACAAAGTGTTGTTTTAAACTGACTAACTGCTAAATGAGAATATTTTATAATTAATGAGACTGATAAGCGCATTTGATATTTACTTTTATTTATTGCATTGAGATACATAATTATATGATAACCTTTTAAAATAAATCTCAACATATAAATAATTATTTTTTAAATATTTTTAATGAAATAAAAATAATCAAATTTTATTGTATTCAATATTTAATGATTTCTAACTATCTCATATAGTTTTCCTTAGATCACTAAACTTTAAAGTTTTAAATAAAAATCTTTGCTTTTAATTTAAATGTAAAACACAACATGTAAAAAAATTAATCCTAATATTTTATTTAATAATATTGTGCGACGCGCGATGGTACTTCGCTAGTTCTTAATGAAAAGGGAAGTACACCCTTCAAAACCTATTTTCAACGGTTTTGATTATTAAAAAAAGAGAAAGAATTAATTGACATCCTATTAATATCAATTTTTGATTTATTTTTTTCATTTTTTCTTCATTTCCACCCTCACAGTTTTCATCTTCCTCTCGCAACCATATCACGGTCTCAAATCTACTGGTGTGTCGAAGATTTCTCGCTGCAACGTAGATTTCATCGATAATGGTGATTCAAGGTGGTTTTGGAGAAGTATAGGTGGTGTAGTGTTTGGGGTTGATGGAGTATCCATCCGTCCCGTTATAAATTACTTAATTTGACTTTTGGAAGTCAAACTAGTCCGATTTCAACCATTAAATCCTATTATTCTACATGTATAACTATTATCAGATTATATGTCGTTGAATTCATCATAACATGTATTTTTATATTATATTTTTTCTGAATTTCTTTTACACATAAATAAAGATATTAATAGTTAAAAATGGATGCAGTTGACTTCTAAAAGTCAAATTAAACAATTTATAGTTGGACGGAAGGAGTATATAAGAGGTGGCAGTGGCGGAATCAGAGGAAAAGTTGAGGAGGAGCGGAGGAGGGGTTGGGGGCAAATCCAGAAAATTTTCAATGGGGTAACCAAATACTAATACCCCCTATTAAAAAATATATATTTAATATTAATGGTAA
>JAULKM010099673.1:0-10781 GCA_032355605.1 Rubia tinctorum
TTGCCACCCCATTGCCACCCATCGCAGTTATAGAAACCCTATAGCCACCACCCCAGAAACCTTTCGCCACCACCCCAAAAACCCATTGTCCCCGCTCTACCGCGCCCTCTTCGCCTGGAACCCACCGCCCTCCTCCTCAATCTTCCTGAAACCCTAGCGCCTCCCCATCCGCAATTAAATGCGATTCACCCACTCCGCTCAGCCCTAGTTCAGCTACGGGGCCGAAAACGGAAAATTAGAAATGAGGGGAAGATTAGCTACAAAAATAATTGGGAGAGACTAGGGTGAAAGAAAACGATGAAAGAACTGGGATCGGAAATGGTAAGAAAATAGAAAAAGGTGAAAATCTTTTTTAATAAGTGAAATTACGAAAATAACCCTAACCATATAGGAAACAATGTCGGTTTGGGGACAAAAAAAATGAAAACTACCTGAAAAAAACCTAGAATCTGGTTTTGGTGACCGGAATTTTTTACTTTGAATTTGTGGGGTACTAAAAAATGTGGTTTTGCTCTCGGGACCCAAATATGGTAAAAGATGCTATGTTGGGGACAAAAAAATAATTTAGTCATATAAGTAAATATATGTAGTATATATGATAAAAATATCATGTGGGATATTGTTAGATTTATCTTAACACATATATTTTCTAAGTATGAAATTTTTATCCAGAATTGTTATATGTAGTTAGAGATATATTGACGGTCAATGATAATCATTGAAAATCGTGAAAAAACTAAGTGATCAATAGTAGTAGGTCGGAGGGAGTATTAAACTTTATAAAATAAATATAAAAATAAAATATAAAACTGTACCGCATCCATTAAAATTGTGGGAGAAATACGAATTGGTATGATTGAAGAGAAAAATTCCACATGACTCCATTGGACACGCCAGTTGATCTAGAAATTCTGGTGTCTTTGTAGAAACTTATGAAATGGCAGACAATGACTTATTTACCAGATTTTTGCAAACTAACTTTTTATTGTGCGCCGGTCTTCGTCAACTTCATATTTGTTTATGTTTCTTCTCTCCCTAGCTATTACGAGATATGTGGAAAATAGATTATAATTTTCATTTTTACATTAGTTTTAGAATAATTTTGTGTTATGAAATTTGATTTTACCTAAATTCATTAATTACCACAATTATGTTTCAACATTATTTATCTAACCAAGTATGTAAAAAAAAGAACAAAGACATACAGACTTAATTATGCAGTCCGGTGAAATTTACTTACGTCTGCGGAGTCTAAACCAATTTAGAATAAATCTACTAATCCGAAAGATAGAGTACAATGCACACCATATAACTATACTTATTTTCTCTAATTACAACGTGTGGATTTTGCAAGCTCCCCTTGCTACCGATCTGCCTTGATCAAACTCACTCTAACCTCGATACTCGTCGATACTGGATCTCCCTCTCCCGGGGAATTAAGGCATCCGATTCTGAACTTAGATCAAAAGAGTTTTGATGATGTTGGAACACAAATAAAAGCTCTCGGCTACTCTCGATACCTGAAAACCTGAATGCATATTTTCTCCAATTAAATCCGTAAGTATCTCATCTAGAGTGTTCAGAATATATATGCATGGTCGCACTTATCAAGTTACTTGTGCGAATATAATTCCTTCTTCATAAAATATTCTGATTACAATCAAATCTCTTGGAAATATAAATTACCAAATCTAATCCCTTAAAGAAATGAATTAGAATATATTCGTCCAAATCATTTTTCGAGAAAGACAATCTTAATTCAACTCCAATTTCCATAATACCAATTCAATCTCATAAATATAGGAATTGAAATATTATCCAAACAAAAACTCTTGAACGAATATACTTCTTTTCGGATTACACCTCAAACTTCCAAATATAGCTGAACATTCCTTCTTTGATGTTACAACATAAACTATTCCTTATTTGTATATTTTTCACAAATTGCCAATTAAATAAACCTTGACTTTACAATCTCCCCTTTGGCATTTTTTTGAACCATCAACCTTTTGGATTTTCAAATCGCCAATTATGCAAATCAAGTCAAATCAATATGGATGTTGGAACACAACCTCAACCACTCTAAGCTCCCCCTTAATTTTACAGCTCCAAAAATAGTTCAACATCCATGTTGGAACATCAAACTGACAGTCAATGATAAACACATTGTCAAAAATATATTTTAGCTCTAAGTTGGAACATCAGTCCAACTGACTGTCAAGAAATCCAAAAATTTTGTCAAGCCAAAAAAAATCCATAATCACCCCAGAAAACCATAATGTCCAATAGTAGAAATCCAAAAAAAACATAACATCCAAAAGTACTCCCACTTGGAGCCATAAAACATGGGAAAAAAATTAGAAAGAGTTCTTCAATCATTAGTCTTTATGCTGCAGTCTTTTCTTCCAACTGGGTCAACTCAGCTTTCAGGGCAGCAAGCTGTACTTCAGAGCTCCAATCTTGGCCTGAACCACCACTTTCTTAGCCTCCTTTCCCTTCTTCACAGCTTCATCCGAGAAACTTCCAGCTTAAGAGATCTTCCAAAGCATGTCATTAATCTTTCTCGTAGAAAATGTTCTAGAATCTGCCTTGACAATGTTAGGATGAACATACACATCATCTTCCTTTACTGAAACCTTTCCTGATTTTTCTGATGTTGTGATGACACAAGGATGTGGGAGAGAAATTTTCTTTCTGGAAGACACGGCTTGGAACACAATGTTCTCCCGGATAATTCTGCCCAAATTTACTAGAATTTTTTTCCCAATGAAATACAACAGCTTAGTCATTTCACTAGTCAGAGCTGGAGTGTTTGTGAAGGGTAACCAACAATTAATAGCTAGTTTGGAGAGACAAAAATACCTACTGTTCAGGCTTGACATTTCACCATTGCCTTGTGCAGGCCACTGGGAAACCAGCCCTCCAGAAATCTCATGCAGAATCTGGTCATTAGTTAGCTCCAGGTCTTCAAAATATGGTCCGGAAATCTCAGGAGTGGGCAATCCAAGAATACCATTAAATTTCTAAGCTGAAAATGCAATCACCTTGCTGTGTACAAAGGTCCACCCATACTAGTCAGACTCAACATCCAAGTTTTCTACCATGACATTGGCATAAAACTCTTGTACCAGCTCTTTATTGTAATCCTTGTAAATCGTAACAGTAGTAGAATAACCCAAGTACTCCAGAAAGGTTGCAAAGCCACTTTCAATGTAAGTCTCCAAGTCTAGTGATCTTTCTGCAATGATGTTTCTCTCACTGATGGGATCCCGACTTTCCTCACGGGCTTCATTGAAGAAGTCTGTATTCAGTGCGTCTTGTGCAGATGGAGCCCTCCTCAAACTCTGCCTAGTTTCTTTCTTCACTCTCTTCTTTTTCCCAGTCTGAGTTGGTTTTGCCACAGCTTCTTCAGCTTTTCTCTTGGAACTTCTGGGCCTTGATTTCACAAACTTTCAAGTACTTCATCACTGGTATAGGCTAGGTCTTCCACTGGAGGTTCCTGTGCTGGAACATCTTCAACCTCAATCACTTAAATATATTCATTGTCCAGTTTGCCTGATTTTGGAACATCATCAAGTCCGGATTCAGTTTCCTCAAACTCTTCATCTTCAACATGCTGATATGATGTTGGAACATCATCAGCCGCAACATCTTCTCCCCATGTCTCCATATCGTGAATTAGAACTTGCTCATTCTCATCTTCATCAACTTCTGCATTTCCAGCTGGTGTTGGAGCATGGTCAGATCCACCACCCAAATCATAATCTTCTTCATTTACTGATGTTTTGGCACCAATATCATCAATCTCCATCTCTACAACAACTTCCTCAACATCCACAATCTCAATAACCGGTGGGGTACATTCCTTAATCTTTTCAGATTCTTAGCAATAAGAGGGTTAAAACTTTGAACTTTGTAATTGGGAGAGCTCAACACATTATCATCTTCAGGCCAATTATCAATTCTTCTCAATATAAGTTTTCTTAGCCTAGAGGCCCTTGTATACAAATACATAACCTTCTGTCCTTTATACTATGTGCATGCTAGTTCAGTAAGTCTAGGAATCCATTCCTTTATGTACCGAATATTTTCTATAATACCCTTTAGCAAATGGCTGAGATCACAACCATTTATTTTCCCAATCATAGAATTATACCCTCTTAGATCTACCCTCTTATTGTGCTTCAAATAATAATTCATACAGTCATCAAGAGACTTGAAATGTTGAACATTAAAGGTAAAATATTAATCCCGGACTACCTTGATTTTTGACTGGCAGAGATGGATCCGATACTAGCTAACGGGTGACTGCATAACTTCAACCCCTGGTTCTTCAATGCTATTCCATGTCTCAAGCATGTTGCTCTCAGTCAGATAAATTTTCTTCTCAGGCTCTCCAAACAACTTCTTGAAGTCTCTTATTTTCTCCATGTTCAGTGTTGAGAGTAGATTATTTTTGACACTGTGAGCAAAATTCAGAGAGTTTGGGAAATTTCTTCCTTCCCACAGCAGGGTTTTAGAGCAGAAAACCTTAGCACAATATCACGAAACCAAGATACTCGAGAGAGAAAGAGGTTGCATATAAGAGGCAAAGTGTGGAGAAGTTGGAAGGTGAAAATTTTAAAAGTTCACTTTCCTCTTTCTCTAAAGAACCGCACCACTTTTTCTCTATCCAAGGTAATTATTACCTTTTCAACTGGCAGCCATCAGCATCCATCAAGTCATTCTGTCTCCTCAAATTGAACATTCCAGGTTCCAACATGCAATAGCCCTTCATATTTTTGTATATTTTTTAATTTTCTGTACATAAAAATAAACGACAAAAACTAAAGCTAAATAAAACTTATAAAAAGGGTACCTCAAATATGGAATACACCTAAGTGTTGCCTAAGTAGCTCAAAGGTGGTAGAATCCAGTGGTTTTGTGAAAATATCAGCAAATTTTTTCGGTGTTGGAACATAGACCACTATGATTTCCTTCCTTTCCACAAGATGTCGAATAAAATGGTACCGTATATCAATGTGCTTAGTTTGATAATGCTGGACTGGATTCTTAGAGATATCCATAGCACTTTTGTTGTCACATAAATCTTTAGAGGCCCTTGATGAATCCCAGTCTTTCAACATTTGTTTCATCCATAATAATTGTACACAACAACTTCCAACAACAAGATATTCAGTTTCGACATATGACAAAGAAATATAATTTTGATTCTTATTGTACCAAGAAACCAATTTCGTACCAATAAAGAAACAACCAATTGTATTTCTTTTGCGATCACTCGCATTACCTGCCAAATCTGAATCACTATAGCCAATAAGAATTGATTCTTGATTCTTAGAATACCAGATTCCATGCTCAGAAGTCCCACTCACATATCGAATGATTCTTTTGACTGCAGTCAGATGTGACTCCTTCGGATTAGCCTTAATTCTTGCACATACCCCTACACTGAAACATAATCTGGCAGACTGTAAGATATAGTAAACTCCCAATCATACTTCTACACAATTTCTTATCAACTACAATACCTTTCTCATCCTTCACCAATTTATCTGTAGACCCTGTTGGAGTTTGAACTTAACAAGAATTGCTTAAGCCAAATCGTTTCACTAAATTCATAAAATGTTTACTCTGATTGATAAACAACCCATTCTTTTCATGCTTCACTTGAAGTCCTAGAAAATAGATGAACTCACCAACCATGCTTATCTCAAATTCATCCTTCATTAGAGTGACAAAATCATGTACCATAGATTGTGAGGTAAAGCCAAACACAATGTCAACAACATAAATTTGAGCAATCAACATTTTTGATAACCTATCCATCACAAATAAAGTGCGATCTACTCCCCTCGACGATAATTTTTCTTAATGAGAAAGTTAGTCAGTCGCTCATACTATGCTCTAGGTGCTTGTTTTAAACCATACAATGCCTTTTTGAGTATGTATACATGACGTAGATGGTGAGGATCTTCAAATCCTTTAGGTTGCTCGACATAGACTTCTTCATTCACCACTCCATTCAGGATGGAACTTTTGACATCCATCTGGTATAATGTAAAGTCCATAGTGCAAAAAATAGCAAGTAAAATCCTAATAAATTCTAACATGGGAACCGGTGTAAATTTTTCATCAAAATCAACTCTATCTACTTGAGTGTATCCTTAAACCACTAGTCTTGCTTTATTTCGAGTAATCTGACCATCAGCATCAAACTTGTTCTTGAAAGTCCACTTGGTGCCAATAACATTTATACCTTTCGGACGAGGAGTTAGATACCATACATCATTCCGTTCAAACTTCCCAAGTTTCTCTTGCATGGCTGCAATCCAGTATTCATCCAGCAAAGCTTCTTTATAATTCTTTGGTTCAATTAGGAGATGAAGCATTGTAATCCTGCAAGTTCCTTGTAGTTACTCGTGGTAGTGAACGAGTTCTCTTAGTACTGGTTTCAGGTTCAACCTGTGTTGGAACATGAGTGCTGAGAATGGATGTTCCAACATCGAGGTTTTCAGAGTCAGTAGGATTCTATGAATTTTCTGATGTTCTAACATCGACTTGTTGATCATTCAGAGTGATCTGTGTTGGAACGTGAACTGGGGCTGGTTCATCTTCTCCTTCTCCTGATACTTGCTTGCCATCTGAATCATCAACAATCACATTAATAGACTCCATAAAGGTATTTGTATGGAGATTGTACACTCTGTAAGCACGGTTGTTCAGTGGATAACCCAAAAAGATTCATTCATCATTACGGCTATCAAACTTTGCCAACTGCTCTCTATTACCGAGAATGTAACACTTACGGCCAAAAACATGAAAATACAAAACACTGGGATATTTAGATCTCAAATGCAGCAAATAGTATTATTCACAAATATTATTCAAAAGGTATTTTTGAATTAAATTTTTAACTGCGTTATTTAGATCTCTAATTTCGGCCACATATGAAGTTATGCAGATCTTGTATATTTCGTTTTAATGTTCATAACATGTGACTTAATTTCGAAAATATGATAGATTTGATAGTGAGTTAATGGTACTCCCTCTATTATTATCACATTTTTATTTTTGGATGTTCATTTTGTTTTGGCACATTCTCAATATAGCACTATTTAAGGTAATATTCACCATACATTTTACTTTTCATTCTCTTCATTCATTTTGCTCCACACAATAAGCATCTTCTAAAAATTTGTGTCTAAAAGTGATGTGTCATACTTAGGTCATGTTCTCTGGAGTTGATATGATATGATCTGAACTGAATTGAAATAATATAAATATAATGAACTGAACTGAACTGAAATAATATAAATATATTGAAATTAATTAAAATAAATATAAATATACTGAATTGAAATAAGTTCAAATATGCTGAACCGAAAAACTGAAATTTAATTTTAAAAAATATTTGTTAACCAAAATAAAATTTATTTACCGTATTAAAAAAAATTATACATGATTAATATACCAAATATCTAAATCATTTTAAAATAGTGTAAAAAGACAAACATTTATCAAAAGAACTAATATAAATTGAACTGCATTGAACTAGCTCAACTGATTTGATCTGAAATGAACTGCATTTATCTGAACTAAATTAAAAACAAGTGTATTGAAAAATAGTAACAATATGAATAAATAAAGTTAAATTTCATTATAAACATTCATGTTGATCTGAATTGAATTGAAGTGATATGAAATTAAATGGATTGAATTGAACTAAACTCAAATGAATTGAAGTGCATATTAACTCTTGATAACATGAATTTTCATATCAAAAATGAAAATTCTCATATCAAATTTTTTTTTGTTTTGTTCTTATTTTAAATATGGACTTTTAATATTTTATTTTTCAATTTTAATAATAATCTTAATATTTTAGTTTTATTTATTGATTGTAGTTATTGAACTGAAATAATTATAAATATACTGAACTAAAATAAATATAAATATGCTGAACTGAACTGAAATAAATATAAATATAAATATATTAATCTGAACTGAAATCCAAATAAACTCCAGATAACACCGTCTTAGTTGAACGAAGGGAATAGTAACTTTTTTCCCCTTCAAAGTTAGTGGATAGTCAACAAAAAAAGTAAGTAGTCAACAATATGCTCAAAAAGTAAAACATTTAGAAAAATTAGGGCCCCTGTGAAAGATAATGGACGTGAATTTGTTTAAATTCCTCTTACATTCACTCTGGCTCCGACCTCTTGAAAGTTCGTGGTAGTTTCCAGAATTAAGTAAAGGAGTTTTTTACCTTATAAAATCTTAGCTACAAGATTTGTGTTCGCCTATAAATATGAGCACCAAATCTGTAACTTTTTCATCGAGGATTTTCTTACAACTAGTTGAAGAACCTTGGAGTAGTTTTGGTAACATCAAATACTACTCTCCCGACTTTTGTGATTCACCCAGCTTAAACTATCCATAGACCAAACTGTACTGCATACTATTTCTTGTTTTCCTTCATCTACTGAAATGAAACATCTAAATCCTACATCATCTTGGGGATTATGGTGGCCACTGTTCGTTCTGCTTGTACTCCTGACAACCATACACTCTTGTTCCTCGTCGGCTGCAAGATCTCTGGGAAACGTGACGGATCGAATGGCCTTGCTTGATATCAAACTTCAGATGAATGATCCAAATGGTTTCCTGAATTCCTGGAATGATTCACACCATCACTGCCAATGGCCAGGAGTCAGTTGTGACGCACGACATCGGAGGGTAGCCATCTTAACTTTACCAAGTAAGACCTTGTCTGGAACCATTTCTGCTCATATAGGAAACCTAAGCTTCATGAAGGTTATGCATCTTGGGGGGAACAGTTTGCATGGTGGAATACCTCAACAGATAGGTCAACTGTCTAGGTTAAGGATTCTTAATTTGTCGAGTAATTTACTGAGTGGAGAAATCCCAGTTAATCTCAGTCAATGCTCACAACTTAGATACATGGAACTGTACGATAACAGTTTATGCGGAACCATTCCAGCTGAGTTGGGAGTTTTATCAAAGCTTGAAATGCTTTATCTTTATACCAACAATTTGACAGGGAAGATACCTACTTCACTAGGGAATCTGTCCGAATCTCTTACTGAAATAGGTTTGGGTGAAAACAATTTGGGGGGATATGTACCAAATATGTTGGGGTCATTAACTAGATTGATTTACTTGGGATTTGGAATAAATAAGTTAGAAGGAGAAATCCCTCCATCTTTATTTAACATATCTTCACTCGAGTACTTGGTACTTGATCTTAACTTCCTTTCTGGTGAACTTCCAACCAATCTTGGCCTCAATCTACTAAATCTCCAATTTTTAGCAATCGGTGGAAATAACTTCTCTGGAAGAATTCCCGTTTCAATTTTTAATTGCACCAACCTTGAAAAAGTCGACCTTGGTCAAAATAAGTTTGAAGGAAAAATTCCCCCTGGTGTTGGACAACTTCTCAATCTTCAGATCTTTTTTATTTTCAGTAATTCCTTGTCGGGAAAGGTTCAAGATTTTCTTGTACCTTTGACAAACTGCACCAAATTAACATATCTAGATTTAGGTGATAACAACTTTTCAGGGGTATTACCCAAAACCGTAGGTAATGTATCATCTCAATTAACTCAGATAAACCTTGCCTTTACCAAGATATCAGGAATCATCCCAATGGAACTTGGAAATCTTGTTAGCTTGGAGGTGTTGTCCATAGGACAAAACTCTTTGACGGGTGTCATACCGGTGAGTCTAGCAAAACTTAAAAACTTAAGGGAGTTGTATCTAGATGTGAACAGGCTGTCAGGACAGGTGCCCCCAACACTCTGCAACAACATGACCAGTCTTTATGTACTTAGCTTGGGAGGAAACAACTTGGGAGGTGATCTCAGTCATATTCTAGCCAAGTGTCCAAGTTTACAACGGGTGTCCATTGCTGGAAATGAGTTGAGCGGAATCATTCCGTCACGCATTTTTGGATCATACCTTTCTCCACGTCAAATTATATTGTCAAGTAACTCATTGAGTGGCACCCTTCCTATTGAAATAGGAAAACTTATTAACCTTCAAGCTTTAGATGTTTCTAACAACGGCCTCTCTGGACATATTCCCTAAACCATTGGTGCTTGTTCAACGATGGAGTATGTTGACATGAGGGGTAATCAGCTAAGTGGATCACTGCCTCCAGATTTGGCTTTTATGAAGGAAATTGAGTATTTAGACCTTTCGCACAATACTTTAGTTGGTAAAATTCCAAGTGGTTTGAGCCAATTGGTATATCTCAAGAATCTAAATTTGTCTTACAATGACCTTGAAGGTGAGGTACCCACTGATGGAGTTTTCTCAAATGCAAGCCAAATTGTGTTACAGGGAAACAGTAAACTTTGTGGAGGTATTTCCGAATTAGGATTACCAGCATGTCTAGTAGTTCACAAAAGCACAAAAGGAAAAAAACATTTGAAAACCATACTCATTCCCCTCCTTTCTGCACTGGTACTTTCCATCACATTGTTTCTGTATCTCTTTCACCGCAAAAAGAGTGATAGAGTTCAAACAGAAATGCCTTCGGTCCCAAGTGAAAAGATGCTAAGAGTTTCTTATCATGACCTATATCGTGCAACCACCGAGTTTTCTCCAGCCAACTTGATTGGATCGGGAAGCTTTGGGTTTGTGTACAAAGGCAGCTTAGTTCTTGATGATGGAGAGATTAAGGTTGTAGCAGTGAAGGTTCTTGACCTTCAAAAGAGAGGGGCTTCAAAGAGCTTTAAGGCAGAGTGCAAGGCATT